>CACSLK010027838.1:5090500-5119976 GCA_902706635.1 Striga hermonthica | reverse complement strand
GGGGGGGGGGGGAATTGGGGCAAATTAAACATAATCCAAATGCATGGTCCCATATAAAACGGTCAAAGTTTCATCCACCACACAAATGTAGAACATTCAACAAAGTGGTAGAGACAGGTATTTAATGCCTACCATCTGCAATATTTTCGTCATTTTTTCTTCACTTTTAATCTTCTTTTTTTTATTTTATTTATCGAAGACAAATACTTGGATCAATTCTGATTTTGTTTAGCCATTGTAGACATGCTTTTAATTTATACATGCCTTACATCATGAAAAACAAATTTCAGCCCAGTAGTTACTTCTTTGTTTGTCGAAAATTTCTTTGACTAAAATCGAATCAATCGCAATATTGTAGTTTTTTTTCTTGTTCTTAGCCAAGAAAATCATATTATCAAATTGCACTGCCATTTGGAACTCAAAAGAAATATGTCGTGTCGAAATAGTTTTTTCGGTGACTGTGATTATGATTGTGGAATGCAAAGTGAAAATGTGTCTGATTTTTATTTTATTTATAAGCACCTATAGAAGCTTATTAACTAATTAGTGTAAATACCAACAAATCAAGAGCATGATTAGTTGAAAATATTTTGATAACTGCACAATTGATATGATTTTTTTGAAACTGAAATTTATGTCCCGCCAACTAAAGATTTTATTTTTAGAGTCAAAATTTATGTTTTTGTTTGTATTTATTAATTAGACATGTGCTTCTACCATATAAAAAATATTATTTTTCTTAAGTTATTTTATCATTGAAAATCAATTGAGATTTAAATTGTATTTTAACCATGCAACATTTATATTAGTAACATGAATAAAATAATTTATATATTTGTAGCATATATTAAGAAAATTAACATAAATAAAAAAAATTATTGGTCTTTCTGATTTTTAGAAAAAAAATATATGTGCCAATCATGCACATATGTACATATAATATTATAAGTAATATTTGAGAATTTAATATTAAAATTTTAGATAATGAACATACTACATTTTCAAAAATTTGATCATTAGAAAAAAAATAACGATTTTATTATTATGAACAATTGTATATTACCATTAGATACTAATTGTTTAATTATTATTATTATTATTATTATTATTATTATTCAAATTATTATTATTATTATTATTATTATTATTAAAATAATTATTTATAAGATTCTAAAGTTGTTTGACTATGCTATTAAAACAATTTACTAATTGTTTTTAAAGAAATTTTTTCATGAGATACAAAAGAAAGATAATATTGATGTTAAAATAAATACCTTAAAACAATTGTTCTTAATTATGTAATTTATATTTATTGTGAATTATTATTAGTTGGTATTTAGCAATAACTATTATATAATATAGTAGAAAAATACATGATTATACTTATTATGGTGTATTAATGTGAGAATAAAAAATATTAATGATAATTTTTGTAACCGAAAATGGAGGGAAAATGTTAGAGGTTTTATTAAACAGGTAAAATTAAATGCTATATGCTAGTAATTATATATATATATATATAGATTTTATTTTTCTAATGAATTTTAATAAATATTATTATATTTTATTATTATTAAGATAAATATAATTTATTTATATATATACAATATGGATGTCAAATTGAAGATCATCAAAAGATGATTAATTAGATATATTGTGTATATAAAACCGATAAGAAATACAAAAATTATCTACTTTTAAAATACATTTATATTTCAATAGCTTATTGAAGGAAGCAAATCAAAATTTAGGGATATATTAGTCACTTAGTACCTCACTATGTAAAATTACAAAGAATTAAAGGATTATATTAGTAAAAGTGATATTAAAATGCCTAAGTTAGCTAAATAATATTTATGGAATACCCGAACCTAGATTATTAATTATTAATATATTAATATTATTTGTTCAAACCTAATTACGAAGCATGATTCTTCGCCAAATAGGATTCCGAAGCACCAGAAGCAGCCACGTAGGCTCAGCGCATTCGGGACTTAAATATAGAAAGGATATGAAATTTGATAAAATTTACACATTAAATATATTAAAATCAATTTTTATAGTTATAGAGATTGTTTTACTAATTAGAGATCGTTTATACATCTTTCAAATCATATCATAGTATGTAATATTTCTAAATCACAAATTAGATAATGAGCATATCACATTTTTGTATAACAATTTCATTATGATAAAAAATCATTGAAATAAATATAAACTATTGAACTTATGTATTAATCTTTATATTGATTGCAATAATAAAATTTTGCAATCTTGTCAGATAAGGAACAATTAATTAAATAAAATAATATTAGAATTATTATTATGGAAATTGTTTGCGGAATTCTACAGAATTCGGTTATGCCATAAAATTAATTAATTAATTTTAATAATAAACTTATTTAATGAGTTAAACAAAATCAAATAAATAGTTCGACAAAAAAATAGAATAGAATATCATTTAATGTGACTTTATGATTACTTAATAATAGCTATCATATAATAAAATAAATAAAAAATATAATTAATCGATGAATGCAAAGTGTAATGGAGAAGAGCGGGAAAATGAAAATAATTGTCAGAATTTTTTCGCCAACAATTATATATACTAGTACTTAATGTGCACAAATATAAATAAATTATTGTAAGTTATATGCATGCATATAACAATAAAGTTATAAACTAGATAAAACTATGCAGTGCAAAGTATTTCACAAATTCAAGAAAGCTGAATTACAATTAGCTTACAAAACTGAGGAAAATTTTTGGAAGCAGAAAGCTAGGGTGCATTGGCTTCATGAGGGGGATAGAAATTCCAAATTTTTTCATGCTTGTGTGAACCAGAGAAGGAAGGTTAATAGTCTAGGGGGTATCTTGAAGAGGGATGGGAGTCCCTGTTTGAATTCTCATGAAACTTTGTCTGAATTGCTTGCTTATTTTGAGAATATATTTAGATCCTCTAACCCTCTGGATGAGTTGTGTTCTCTGGAGGGTATTGCTTGCACCATCACTAGTGACATGAATGCTGATTTGATAAAGTATGTTGATGAGACTGAGATTAAAAGTGCCTTGTTTGACATGGCCAAAAATAAAGCTCCTGGAGCTGATGGTTTCACTGCTTTATTTTTCCAAGATTCATGGTCTGTTGTGAAGCATCACATTTGTCTAGCTGTGGATAACTTTTTTGCTAATGGTAGAATGCCTAGAGGGTTGAATCATACTGTGATTACCCTTATCCCTAAGATGAAAAACCCTGTTTGTGTTGCTGGTTTTAGGCCTATTAGTTTGTGTTCTGTGGTTTATAGGCTCATTGCTAAGGTGATGGCTAATAGATTGAAACCTGTTCTGTCTGTTTGCATTTCTAAATCTCAATCTGCATTTGTTTCTGGTAGGCAAATATTGGACAATGTAATTATAGCCAATGAATGCATTCATTTCATAAATAGCAAGAGAAGAGGTAAAATGAGTTATATGGCTGTGAAACTTGATATGGCAAAAGCTTATGACAGAGTGGAATGGGGCTTTATTGCTAGGGTTTGTAGGAAAATGGGTTTCTGTTCTACTTTCATCTCTTGGATTTTGGCCTGTGTGTGTTCAGCTTCTTATTCTTTCAATATGGATGGGTCTCCTGTGGGTTTTGTGCAACCTTCTAGAGGTTTAAGTCAAGGAGATCCTTTATCTCCCTATTTGTTCATTATGGTCTCAGAAGCTTTCTCTTCTCTAATTCATCAAGCCTGTGTTTCTGGTCTTTATCAATGTCTTAGAATTGGTCCTCATGCCCCTATTATATCTCATTTATTCTTTGCGGATGATTCTTTGTTGTTCTGTAAGGCTGATAGGCATCATGCCTCCCTTTTGATCTCTATTTTGAACAAGTATGGTAATGACTCTGGCCAGTTAGTGAATTTTGACAAATCCTCTATATTCTTTTCTAAAAACATGCAAGAGGAGCAGTGTGGTGATATCTGTAATGTCTTGGCTGGGATTTCTAGAGTTTCTTCTTCTAAATATCTGGGTCTTCCATTAGGTATAGGCAGAAATAAGAGAGAGACTTTCAGTTTTCTTTGTGAGAGTGTTCAGAATAGGACCAACAACTGGAAAAACAAGTTCTTGAGTGAGAGTGGTAAGGAAGTGTTGATTAAGGCAGTCTTGAATGCTCTTCCCACATACATTATGTCATGTTTCAAGGTGCCACTGACTATTGTTAAAAAGCTTTGTCAGGATATTGCTGATTTTTGGTGGGGCTTCAATGATTCTGGGGGTAAGAGGATTCATTGGGTGGGGTGGGATAAGCTAGTTAGGGATAAAGATAAGGGTGGGTTGGGATTTAAGGATTTTATAGCTTATAATGATGATGCTTTATTAGTGAAGCAACTTTGGAGATTTTTGACCCAACCTAATCTCTTAGTTAGTAGAGTCATCAAGGGGAGATACTTTTGGCAGGATAATATTTTTTCTGTTTCTTCTAAACCTCATGATTCTTGGCTTTGGAAATGTTTGATGAGTGTTAGGAAATTTCTTGAAGGGGGTGCTAGATTTAGAGTGGGAGATGGGCTGTCTATTTCTATCTGGAACTCTCCCTGGATTCCTGATTGTCACTACTTTAAACCTGGGTGCTCTTTTGTTGATGATATGAATAGGTTGAGTAAGGTTAGTGATCTAATGAGAGAGGGTAGTAGGGAGTGGGATGTGGATTTGATTGATCAAACTTTTCCTCCTGTTGTGGCAGAGGCAATTTTAAATATTCCATTTTCAGTTTCTAATGGGGTTGATAAGTTGATCTGGCATTGGCATCCTAAGGGCCACTTTTCAGTTAAAGAGGTTTACAAGTTTATCATGAATCAGAAATCCAACCCTCAAGAGATGACAAGTACTAGCAGGGATCCAGCTCTCATGACCAAGATGTGGAGAACAACCTGGAAGTTGAAAATCAAGCAGAAAGTTAAAACTTTCCTATGGAGATGCTGGTTTGGGCATTTGAGTACAACTGATCAACTCCTAAGGAGAGGTATGTGTGTTGATCCCATCTGTGCTATTTGTGGGGAGGTGGAGGAAGATATGAATCATGTGCTGTTTAACTGCAAAAGAGCTAGGAACTGTTGGAAAATGTGTGGCCTTTATTGGGGTAATTTGAGTACAGATTTGGTGAGTTTTCAAAATTGGTGGTTTAATACTTGTTGTGCTAAACATATGATGATGAAAGAAGAGAGGTTAGGATTATCTGCTTTCTTGATGTGGCACTTGTGGAAGGCTAGGAATAAGTGGCTGTACAAGGGGGATTGGATCCATGATTTGCAGATTGTGGAGGAGGCCAAGTCTGAGTGAATAGAATGGACATCAACTAATACAGTTTGTCTGGATACTTCTAAGGGTCAACCACATGAACAACCTCAGCTGGATGAGTTTTTCAAGGGGGTAAGTCAGTCATTTATGACTCTCAGTGCTTCAACATCCACTAATGGTGAGGTTCTTGTGGACTGTTTTTTCTACCAGCATGGAATTCAACAACACCAGTGGCAAGAAGCTTTTCTGCTGCTGTGCATGGGAGAGAAGGTTGGTTGATGGCAATTGCTTGGGGCCTAACTATGGCTAAGGATAACAGATGCTGTGATTTTGATTTGTTGCTGCACTCTGATGATTTGGTGGCCTATTTATCTAATAGCCTTAGGTCTCAAGCAGATTTATGTTCAGATTTGGTTTGTATTAAGGATTTGATGATTTTTTGTAATGTTTCTATTGGTACTCTCTTTTAATGGTTTGTGTGCTGTTTTTTTCTTTCGAGGCTTGTTGCCTTTTAGGTCTAGGTCTTCCTAGGTCGTGCTGGGTGGGTCTGAATTGGTTGGGCTTGTAAGGTTGTAGCCATTTGGTTACCGGAACTTTGGTTTGAGTTTTATGAAATTTGCTTATTTGCCTTGGAAAAAAAAAAATTCACTAGTAAAACTATGCAGTGCAAAGTATTTAACCACATATGAATCAGCGTATTGGTTGCATAAAATATAATGAGTAATGTATTTTACTTTTTTTATAATTTTAAGAGATAATGACAAATTAATTAATATTATAAGTACTACTATAACAATTTTAATATTTATTTATTTTGAGGGGTTCGACTATATCATAAAAATCAATTAGCTCATTTAAAACAAAAAAAAATTGCTTATGAGATGAAAAAAAAAACTATTGATTTTATTGGAATAACTTAAAAATAAAACATATTTGTTATACTTATTTAACTTCCATATACCAATTAGTGAAATATAATTAATGAGTTTTAATTGTATACGACAAATAGTTAAAAATATAATAATTACATAATTAATTTAAACTTTAAAGGATTATTGCTATAATTAACTTCAAAGCGGAAATGAAAGAATTATAATAAGTTTATTGTCGACAATTATATTTATAGAGATATAGGTATATACATATGCACATGAAAAATGAATTAAATATAAATAAAAATAAAATATATATTAATATATTTATTTTATTGTTATATAATTTAGTGACCATAAATCTATATATCTATATATATATTAAAGCGGAGCAACTGAAAATTTCCCGCTCAAAACTGTTGCATTAATTACTGTATTAATGGTAGGATAATTTACTTTCACATTATTTTAGATATTGTCTGAATATTTATTGTACTGTAGTTTAACTAACTTTAATATTTATATATTACTACCTCATATTTTTAATATATGTCGTTTTGAGAAGTTGCACACTAATTAAGAATATTTTTTTGTCAATAATAACTTTATTTAATGAAGATAGAGATGAATGTTTTGAGAAAAAATGAAAAGTGAATATGAAAAGACGTAATGTATTTATTAGGTAAATGAGGAGTAATAATGAAAAAATATGTACAAAAGATCCAAAACGACATTTATTTAGCAAATAATTGATAAAAGCTAGAATGACATTTAAAAAAAAATAGGAGGGAGTAATTGCAATCTTAGGAAATTTTGAATACACACTAAAACAATATATGCAAAAAAAATTTGTTACAAATAAATGTTTAAATGTTATTGTTAATTATGCATTGGAAAAGTGCACTTCAATTTTCATGGTTCAATAATTGGCGTCAACTATATCTATTAAGTACTTAACCTTTTGTTAATTTCTATGAATTATTTATCATACATACAATAAATGTAATTATTTGTTACAATTAGAGACTTATTTTACAATTCATTACATATTGTGAATTTGCATTTTAATTTTCCAATCGATTCTCTCTCTCTCTCTCTCTCTCTCTCTCCCTCTCTCTCTCTCTTCGTTAGTGACATTGTTACAAATAAAGACTTAATATTGTACAAAATTATTTATTTTGAATTTGTATTTGAATATATGTATATATATATATATATATATATATATATATATATATATATATATATATGTATATAAGTGAAATGACTTTGAGGGAAAATATTTTAGAAAATACATTAATTACGGAAAATAAGTTATGTCACCATCTACATATCATCACTCATTGAAATAATAATTATAATACTTTATTATACAAAAATAAATATATTATTATGCATTGGAAGATTTCACTCCAATTCTCATGGCCAAATAAATTTTAACTTAATTTGTTAACCCTTACTAATATAACTCAAACAACAAAATATAATTATTTTTTATAACGATTTATTTCTATAAATAATTGTTTAGTGTGAATTTTCATTCCAATTATCAATTTTTTTTATTCTTTTTTGTTATTTTCTTCCTTTGTGAGTAACATAATTTTTTGGATAAGAAAACTTTATATTATTTTCTACAACACCCCAGAGTTGCATTCGTGTCATAATATTAACACACACACACATATGAAGTAACTTAGATTGGAGAAAAATCTTTGACTTCCATAACTACATTAATCACCTATAATTAAGTTTTCTCACTTTTATGTATGACCTATTATTATAATAATAATTAAATTATTCTTTACAAGATAAATAAATAATTATATATATAGCTATGCATAGAGTACTTGCAGTACTCTAATTTTGATGGAAGAATAAATTTTAAAATTAATTTTTTAATTCTTATGTAGGTAATTTCAAATAACAAAATATAATTATTTATTATAAATACTTATTTTAGAAATCATTACTTAGTGCGATTTTTCATTCTAATTTTTTAGCAATTATTTTTTTTATTTTTCTTCTTTTATGAGTAACATTACTATTTTACAATACTTCAAAATGTGCATTGCATATGCCATAATATTAACACACGGGCGCACACACGCACGTGCGTGTGTATCTTGGAGAGGAAAAAACTTTATCTATTATTTAAAAATAATTTTTGTTCATTTTTAAGTATGTTATATCATTAAAACAACGAGTATTACTATATGTTTAAGTAAATTATTATGTTTGTGCATAATTATGTATTGGGACTTGCATTTCAATATTCATGACTTTGAAAAGAATTTGTCGAATCATTGTGGATAATTTAAACAACAAAAAATAATTTATTGCACGAAAAATTAATTTAAAAAAGTAACACATTTATCAGTGTAGATATTATTTAAATATACTATCGTATTTAATAATCATACATAAAAAGTGAAAATAAGCTATACTTTAAGGTGATTAACAATTTTATATAAAAAGAGTACGAATAGTTTGCCACTTGATAAAAAATAACAGTGCTTATTGTTGTTATTATTTCTCAAATATGTAAATTCAATACAAGAATGCATGATTGTGGTTAATAACAAATTGCAAACTTACACAACCAAATTTCATTTTTTTTTTTTTTTTTTTGGCTTTCTTATATTTTTTTCCACAAAAAATAAAAAAGTAAGTAAAAAATGAGAGTCAGAGGGAGATATAATATAAAGTTATATTTGTCATAAGTAATGTAATTTATTCGACTAACAGGGATAAAAATTTTATAAAAGTAAAATAAAAGGTATCATCTACGGATATTGGATACTACCATGCATATCCATGTGAAATATATCTCGAAAATAGTGAGTAACCTCTTTACTTCGACATAACAGTTTAACTGAGCTTAGGTTTCTTTTACTAAGATCAATCATGAATATGGAAAAAAAAAACCAAAAATAAAAAAAAAATAAGACAACTTAGAATCGAACATAACATCAAATTTTGATTGTATTATAGGTAAAAAAACATAGATATTTCAAACTATTGTTAAAAAAAATAGAAATGACAACATAAATTGAAAGAGTTAGAGGATTTCAGAGAGGTGCAACTCATAATTGTCAACCTGAAGAGAAAATTTATATTGATTTTGGTCTGAATTGTTTAACTAAAAAATTAAAAAAAAAAATTGTTTAATTTTTTTTGTTTGGTATAGTTATTTATTTTTGTCAAAATAATGAAGAGGCATTCTATACGATGTGCATAAACTTTTTTGCTATCATTTTAGATTTATTGGTCCATAATTATAAAATTATAATTTCTGAATAAAAAAAACAAGTTAATTTATTGTTATTTTTTATTCGTATATCTATATTGTTTTGATAAGAATAATGGGAAGTTATTGTCTTTGTCAAAACATTACGACAAATAAAGTTTCGCACGAAATAGTACAAATACAACAACTATTGCCTTTTTTTTTTAACATTCATCACAAGTGTTAGCTTTACATTTTATTGTTTTAGTGTTACATATTATAATTAGGTATTTTATTCTTATTGCTTTGGAAGAATTATATCAATATTTATTTCTAACAAAATAAGCTAGATATGGTTCTCATGCGCAAAATAAGTGTTGGTTATTGATCTGAACATTGAGGGTGACCCATCTTGATCGTTACCTTAATATGACTTATAAATAACAAGAAAAAATAAAATTGGAAAGTATATAAAAAAAACTAATTCGATATATAGACAACTATATTTTTATTTTTCTACTTTTAGATGGACGTTTATTGTCACAATTTGTATACAAAGTAAAAATTAAATGATTTAGTGTTTGAACATGACATCGAATTTGGTTTTATTTAAAAGTAAGAAATGGACTAATAGTGCGAAATGATATTGTGAAATAAAAATAATAATAGTAACTGAAAGAGTGGGTGTGTCTCAACCATAAGGGAGACAAAGAGTGATGGACGATATTGACTATATAGACAGAGTAGGACAACGATATTTATCATTCACTTATTTAATAGAATGTTTGGTGCATATATGGTCTTTTGTAATAGTTTTGGTCCTAAATCATTGAATAGTTTGAGCCCAAAATACATAGTTGTTTATTTTTTTAGTTGATATCATTTGTTTCATTTGGACTTAAATTTGAGGTCATCTAAAGTTTACTAAAGTGACTGCCTACAGTACTCTCTTTATTGATCCACAATTATGCAACTATAAATTTTGATTAATAAAATAAGCATAATGTGTTAACTATTGCTAAGTGTTTGTTATTATGACACATGTTTTTCTCTTAAGATAACAAGAATATATTATTGTTGTAAGTATTTTACCAGAGTAGAATCGAAAGATTCGACACCGGGTCGTATCACAAGGAAGGTCGGCCGGATTATTTTGAACGTATATTCAATCACACGAAATGATAAAAGAGAATCCTAAACACTCTAATTCAAGATTGAGGGTTTGATTTAATAACTACTAATTAGAAATCAAGTAATTATGAAAGCAAGATAATCAAATCCAAACTCACAACTCAACCACAAATTCCAATATTTTAAAAGGACTAGGGTATCTGGGACAATCATTTCCGGTTCTCAATGCATTCAGCGGGAATCAATTACTTGATTAACAAAGTTAAAGGCCAATTCATCTAGAGATTCATCCTCAATATCTCACGAAAAAAGAGAACAAACATAAACGAACAATCATCAAGTCAATTAGCACATAGGCAATACGTCTCCGAACAAGCCTACTCTAAACAAGCCGAGGTCGATCGATTTCTCCCCTTTCAGTTCTAAAATCGATTAAATAAATTAGGATGGTGATCAATCATCTAACCCTAGGTTTAATATAACTCGAATAGATAGAGCAATCAACATTCTCAAAAACGAAATTGAACCGGAACAATCATCCCCTAACCCTAGTTATCGAATTTAGCTACTCATCGCAATCTCAACATGAAGATTCATAATCAACCAAACCATCACATTCATATATGAAATGAAAAGAAAAATTTACGATTATTATCAATCCAATGTCGAACAAACAACGAGCAATCCAAAATCCAAAGCTAGAAACGAGTTCTTCAATCTCAAAATCAAATCCAAGGTGAAAGATTAAAAGAAAAAAAGTGTTTTGTGATGAAAAGCTATCAAAAACGAGGTCTGAATCCCCCCAGAAAATAACCTAGGCTCAATCATAAACATCCCAAATTCGAAATCACGAAAATCCCGCAGCTGTTACAAAATAGACCTTAGCGGCGCTAAGGGTTCTTAGCGCCGCTAAGCCACCTTATCGGCGCTAAGGTTCCATAGCGCCGCTAAGCCTCGTTAGCTGCTCCTCTCTGGTCCCGCTATAAAACATAAGCGCCGCTAACCAACTGACCTTAGTGGTGCTAAGATGATTTAGCGGCGCTAAGGTCTGGACAGTGTCAAAAACTTCACATCACGGGCTTGTATGCTCGGCTAGCGTCTCTCGGGCACTGCCCGAGCTGGAAACTCGATTCTCGTAAGTTTGAGCCCACAAAATGATGCTCGATCAACATGCTCTTCTCTCGTCTGAATGCTCTCCAATCCGAGCAACCTAAAACCTAAAATCGCACCACCGGACAAACACGAAAAACAGAGAAAAATAGGAACGAAAACACAGAAAATACTAAACACACCAAAATAAATACAAAAGCATAAGAAAAGACAAAGAGGGCCATAAATAACTGAGAAAAGACCTAAAACGGGGGAAACGACACACAAAATATCAACGAAAATAGCAACAAAAACGGGACAAACAACTCCCCCACACTAAGACCTTTGTTCGTCCCGAACAAAGAAAAGAAAAAAAAAAAACAAAAGAAAACAAATAAACGAGCAAGGACAACGGTGCAAGCAAGACTAACCTCAAACCAATCAATCAAGTCACGAAGAATTCAAATAATCACGAGAACACATATCAACCATGAGCTCAATTATTTCGAATGACAAAGACTCTCAAGTACGAAAATATATCAAATGCCTCACTCAGTTTCTTTGCAAATATAAAAGAGGTGCACTCAAGTTGGTTACAATCAATCATACATAGATTTGCCAATCGTCTAACTTCTACTCTAAAACAATCGGAAACGTGAAACGATGAATCAAAAGGACTTCTCGGGTTGTAATGTAGGCTCTTTGGATCGGTAGGATACATATAGGCTAAGTGGCTAGATAAAAACAACTTGAACTCAATTTCGTCACCCAACCGTGATCGTGAACACCTTCGGTTGTCAATCACCAACCGGTTCCTTCCTACGAACTCCAAAATCAACTCCCAAACAATTCCCTTTTTTATTTAATTTTTTTTGTATGAAAAACCTTTTGGACATCTTTATCTAGGCTTAATCTTCGGGTTTTCTGCCCGAGTCTCCTAGACCGGTTTCCAGTACTCATTGCTCGGTCCCACTAATGATAGTGGTCTAGCACTTGGAGTATAATCCATTAGGTTTTCATTTTTTTATAAGAAACGAATAAATGAACATATTCACAATTCAATCAACCAACACCTCCAATTCTCATCCCACAACTCAATATCATCATCATGGGGTTAACAATAAAATCATATAAGGCTCAAACGTGGTGACTAGTGATTGTTATTCATAGAAAAGAGAAGGAGAAGAAAAATACAAGGAATGCCTCAATCATATCACGTTTCACAAATTCAACCGATTCATTTCAAAGTAGACTCAAAGCAAATCCTAGATGAATAATTTTCAAACCAACATCTCTCACATAACGAGTATGGCTCAAGCCTCACAAGGTATATAATGTCATCCAAAATAACCAAGCAAAATAGTCGAAATATGCTACTCATTCTCAAAATCACAACTTCTTAACTTACCCAATCAATCGTCAACTAATCTTACAATACACCAAAGTCCAAGCTCAGAAAGACACAACAAATAATCCTAAAAATAAAAAGACTAAACCGGCCCAAAATGCAAGATAAATGAAATAAAAACAACCTAGAACAAAAACTAGACTAAGTCCACCACATAGTCACGTAAGCACGTAAAACTCCCCCGCACTTAAAATCGGACAATGTCCCCATTGTCAATTCGCGGTGAAGGAGAGTAAACCATATAATGAACTTGACTCGAAATGAAAGAAACTATACAAAATAAAGGAAAAACAGAAAAAAAATGTACAAAGCACAGTGACAAGTCACTGTGCGTCCGGTGGTGGTGGCGGTGGATGTTGGTACTGCGGCGCCTCCCAGGTGTCCCAGCGGGTGTCATGGGCTGTCCAGTGCGCCTCGTTGCTCTGTTTGAACTCGTTCTACTCCCTCTGCTGCTCCGCCCAATGCTCGTCGTTAGTCGCCACGAAGGACGTCCAGCGGGAATCATTCTGCTCTATATACGAGTCGAGTCGCACATTGTGCGACGTGACTACGGAATGGATGGCCCGATACTCTCGTCATTCCAGGCCTGGTTCTCCTTATACCGAGCTTGGTTCTCTTCATACCGAGTCTGGAACGTGGAGAACCAAGTGGGAACCTGCTGTGAAGACGCACCCAAGTGGTTGAACATCGCCGAAGGAGGCTGAGAAGTGACGTGATCGGGATGTGCGTCGGTATCTGAGTCATCGGCACCGCCGGGAGAGGTCGCTCGGGTATGGCCGGTGGATGTACCGGCTGCTAGCTGGGATTGGTCGCTCGGCAGGGGAATACCCATTCCCCGACAATAGGCCTTGTAGCCGTCACGCTGGTGGACTGGGAGCAGGGTGGTGTCGTCTATGAGGAAGTCACGAGAGAGATCTTTCTGGGAAATGTACTTGGCGGGAATCTTCGGTTCATCAATATCAACCCCTAAGTACTCGGCCAATCGTGCCACCACATGGCCCAAGTTTGGGCCACGCCTAGAATCGTTCCGAACATCAAAGAGTGACTCCTTCAGATACTGCAACATGGTTACTGGTTTGCCTTGTGAAATCGACCACAGGATGAATACTTGTTGCTCGCTGACCTTATTCGAATCCTTCTTTCCGAAAATCATGTGGGATATGTATTTGTGGATCACCACCAGAGGTAAGTCGGTGATCAAACTTGAAGAAGGTCCGACTTTCTTATACTTTTCACAAGGGGAAATGGTCGACCAATGCAGGTCGACTTTCCATCCCATGGGGCTGTGACGTGCGTCGATTGAGGGTTTGAACTTGTAAATGTCGTGCAACACTTTGTCGGTTATTTTGTACTCTTTGCCCTCAAGTCGAGTAGTAAGATATTTCTTGTTTTCGTGCCTGGCGACCGTGCTGAAAAACTCAATAGTTAAGCCCCGGTAAGTATATGCCTCCATGTCCTCGAATTCCTCGAGGTCGAGCAATTTGATGTAGCATTCGATATCCTCACCGATCTCAAGCTCGTCATTGAAATAATCCCAATCAATGATTCGTGGGTTGGGAAGAGGTTTTGAGGAGAGTCGTTGATATGCCGTGACCTCGTCCATGGACACGACATCAAATGGGATGAAATGAAGGGCTCGTAAGGACTGGGCCGATGTTGCCCGGTCGGGGTTGGAGCTCTTGGAGGCCGGCGCTTTGGACTTTGACGCTGCGGGTCCCTTTTTCTTCGAAGCACCGGTAGTTTTTCCCATTATTTCTAGTTCGGGCAATTTGTCGAACACTTGGTGGGCGGTTGGAAGAGGAGGAATGGTTTTGAACACTTGAAAGTGATTCGAGCTCGAAGGAGGCCTCCTCGTGCCACAATACTCAACAATTAACGATAAGATGAAAATTCCGGTACCTTGTGATGTGAAATTCGGACCAAGAAGATCAATTCCGTGACCTAGGGTTGTAGTGCGGGTGACAGAGCAATAGATGGGCGGATGAACAATGAATTTCTGAATTTAGGATGTAGCCAGATTGTGTAGTCGGAGATGGGATGCCGGAGGTGTGAATGGGCGGTGGTCGGAGGAGTGAACGAACGGTGGTCGATTTAGTCGAGGGGCCTGGTTGCGGAATATGTATGAGAGAAAGTGTGTAAAATGTGAATGAGGAAGATGGGTCGTTTTTTTTATTAAGTCCCAGACCTTAGCGGCGCTAAGGAGGGTTAGCGCCGCTAAGGCTTGTTAGCTGATACTCTCTGTTGTCACGGAAAAGCATAAGCGGCGCTTTTAATTTTGCCTTAGCAGCGCTAAGGAGGGTTAGCGCCGCTAAGGTATCTTAGTTGATACCCTCTGTCCTCGCTATAAAGCATAAGCGGCGCTAACAATTCAACCTTAGCGGCGCCAAGGTGGGTTAGCGCCGCTAAGCTACCTTAGCTGCGGTCCTCTGTTGTTGTGGAAAAACGGAAACACCGCTAACTGTTCTGTCTTAGCGGCGCTAAGACACCTTAGCCCCGCTAGTACCTGCTATTGCTTCTTTTTTTTTAAGGAAGAAAGCATATAATAAGTATAAATTAAGACATAAGCAAGTATATAAATACATATAGTACAAATAATAGCTCAGTTTAAATCCGGGAGCTCGGCATAAATTCGGTCAAGGATACGAGGGTTCGCTAAGACCGAGGGTCTCGACATGTTGTTTCCCAAATTCTCCTTCGAAGTACGGTTTGACCCGCTGTCCATTCACAATGAACAACTCTCCGTTCGCGGGATTGCGGAGTCGGACGGCTCCAAGTGATAGCACTTCATCGACGATGTAGGGTCCGCTCCAACGGGACTTCAGCTTTCTCGGAAAAAGTCGAAGGCGGGAGTTGAATAAGAATATCTTCATGCCGGGCACAAAAGTTTTCCGGACAATGGTTGAATCGTGAAGTCTCTTGGTCTTTTCCTTGTAAATTTTTGAATTCCCGTACGCTTCGTCCCTCAACTCTTCAAGCTCCGAGAGTTGCAACATCCTTTCTTTCCCGGCGGCATCAAGATCAAAGTTCATCTTCTTAATGGCCCAAAATGCCTTGTGCTCGATCTCGACCGGAAGGTGGCATGCTTTTCCGTAGACAAGTCAAAAAGGGCTCATCCCCAAAACTCCCTTATAAGCTGTGCGTTGGGCCCAGAGTGCGTCATCGAGTCGGCTCGACCAATCTTTACGAGTCGAGTTCACCGTCTTCTCGAGAATGGTTTTGATCTGTTTTTTGCTTGTCTCAGCTTGCCCCGATGTCTGAGGGTGATAAGGGGTGGCCAGTTTGTGAGAAATCCCGTACTTCTTCATCAACTTTTCAAACACGCGGTTGCAAAAATGTTTTCCCCCGTCACTCACAATAGCTCGTGGAAATCCAAACCTACTCAAGATATGACTTTGCAAAAACTTGATCACAATGTTAGCATCACATGTCCTAGTGGGGATAGCCTCGACCCACTTGGACACGTAATCCACAGCAAGAAGTATATTTCCGAAGCCAAAAGACTTGGGAAATGGTCCCATGAAGTCAATGCCCCATACATCAAAGATTTCAACTTGCAAATTATTCACAAGGGGCATCTCATCTATATTCCCAATTCTTTGACAACGATCACAAGACTTGCAAAATTCATAAGCATCTTTATAAGGGTATGCTAGAATAAACCTGATTGGAGAACCTTAAAGGCGGTCTTGCGACCTCCATAATGTCCTCCACAATGAAGCTCGTGGCAGAAGGTAAGGACATCCAATTGCTCCTCTTCGGGACACACCTCCGAAGAATGTCATCTTTTCCCATCTTGAAGAGGAATGGGTCATCCCAAAAATAGCCCCTACACATCAAAACAAACCGTTTCCTCTCTTGGGAAAATAGGTTAGTCAACAAAACACCATCTGACAAGTAGTTCACTATGTCTGCATACCAAGGCACACTAATCACTTCATTCGCATGCTCATATGGAAAATCATCATTTATGCCTCCATGCTCATGCAATGCAAGTGAAGGATCAGAAGGAAAAATGCGAGACAAGTGGTCAGCAACAACATTTTCACAACCCTTCCTATCTCGAATTTCGACATCAAACTCTTGCAACAACAAAATCCACCTAATAAGCCTAGGTTTCGATTGAGTTTTACTCAAAAGATACCTAAGAGCTGCATGATCAGAATGCACAATCACTTTAGACCCCAAGATATAGTATCTAATTTTTCAAGAGAAAACACAACAGCTAATAACTCTTTTTCAGTGGTCGTGTAATTCAATTGGGCACCATTTAGGGTCAAGCTAGCATAATAAATTACACGAAGCAATTTATCAACTCGTTGGCCCAAAACGGCTCCCACAGCAAGATTCGATGCATCACACATAATCTGAAATGGTAAAGACCAATCAGGTGCAATCACAACGGGAGCAGTCACAAACTTATTTTTCAATATATAAAAAGCATCTAAACATGCATCATCAAACACGAATGGCACATAATTGGCAAGCAAGTGACACAGAGGCTGGCTAATTTTTGAAAAGTCTTTAATAAATCTCCTATAGAAACCAGCATGACCTAAAAAGCTTCGAACACCTTTCACATTCACATGTGGGGGAAGTTTTTCAATAACATCCACTTTAGCTTTGTCAACCTCAATCCCCCGACTAGACACTACATGACCAAACACAACACCACTAGTCACCATAAAGTGACTTTTCTCCCAACTCAAAGTCAAATTCGAATCAATGCATCTTTCAAGAACTCGAGATAAGTTATGCAAGCAATCAGAAAAAGAGGTACCAAAGATAGAGAAGTCATCCATGAATACCTGTAAGCAATCCTCAAGCATGTCGGAGAAAATGGAGAACATGCACCATTGGAAGGTCCTGGGTGCATTGCATAGGCTGAAAGGTATTTGTCTGAAAGCAAACGTGCCGAATGGGCACATGAAGGTTGTCTTTGGCTGGTCCTCCGGAGCTATGGCCACTTGGTAGTAGCCCGAGAGTCCGTCGAGGAAGCAATAGAACTGGTGGCCTGAGAGTCAGTCAAGAATCTGATCAATGAATGGCAACAAAAAATGGTCCTTCTTTGTCACGGCATTGAGCCGCCGGTAATCAATACACATCCTCCACCCGGTAGTGATTCGGGTGGGTACAATCTCTTTCTTTTCGTTCTCGATGACGGTTATGCCCCCTTTCTTAGGCACCATGTGGATCGGGCTGACCCACTCACTGTCGGCCACTGGGTAAATGAGCCCCTCGGAGTAGAGCTTCAACACTTTTTTTACCACCTCCATCATATTCGGATTAAGCCGCCGCTGACTATCCCGAAATGGCTTAGCACCTTCCTCCAAAACAATTCGATGCATGCAAGTAGAAGGGCTGATCCCCTTTATGTCACCGAGGCTCCAACCGATGGCCTTCTGGTTCTTCTTAAGTACCTCAATCAGCTCTTCCTCTTCTTCCCGGTTGAGTTCGACAAAGATGATAACCGACTTTTTCTTCTCATTATCAAGGAAGACATACTTGAGGTGACGAGGCAACTCTTTCAACTCTAGTGCTGGTGGGACTACCGATCTTGATTCTTTGACCTCCATCAACTCGATAAACGGCCCTTCCTCATCCTCAAGATCGGGCATCAATCTCTCTGCTAACTCTCGAACGACAATCTCCTCCACGAACGGGTCACTCGCATCAACAAAGGCGCACTCCTCCAAATAGTTCGCCGAAGGGCCAGATGTGGCCTCTCGGACAGAGATAGACATGGACTCGCTTAGGACTGTCATGCTCAAGGTCCCGTTCTTGACATCAATGAGGGTGTTGGTGGTAGCCATAAATGATCTGCCGAGAAGGATTGTGTGGTCCTTCCCGTTCTCGTGAACGTCCCCTACATCCAGTACCACAAAGTCCACCGGGACAATAAGCTTTCCCACGCGAACAAGAACATCTTCCACCACTCTCTTGGGGTATCGAATAGAATGGTCAGCAAGTTGAAGGCACATACGGGTTGGTCTCAAATCTCCTAGACCGAGCCACTGGAAGATAGAAAATGGCATAAGATTGATTCCCGCTCTGAGGTCAAGCATCCCCGAAGCTTCCTTCCTATTTTCGAGGGCTATTTTAATCACGAAGCCCCCAGGATCTCATTCTTTCTTAGGCAAGTCATGATGCATAGCACTTGCCGCCTCATAGACCACCACTTTCTCCCCAACGCCGAACTTTCTCTTCTTTGTGACCAAGTCCTTGAAGAAATTCACATACGAGGGCATATTCTTGATCACATCTGAGAGGGGAAAGTTCACGTTGACCTTTGAGAGCATGCTATAGAGGTCCCGGAATTTTTGCTCTTGTTTCTCATCTCGGAGTATACTCAGAAATGGAATGCGTGGCATGTAAGGGTTTGGAGACTTGTGAAGCAAAGGACGTTCCGTTGGTTTTTCCGAGTTGGTTTCTGTGCTCTTCGTACTCTCCTCGGTTTCTTTGGGCTGGTCGGTTGGTTTGGGGACATCAGGCTCGGGCATTCTCACTTTGTTGTCCACTTCCTTACCGCTCCTCAACACAGTTATTGCTTTGGCTTGCTCGGGCTGGCTCGGAAGTTTCCCTTTGTCGGACTCAGCCTCCATATTCCTGACTCTCGTGGCAAGTTGGCCTACTTGCGTCTCAAGACGCTTAATAGACGAGTCCTGGTTGGTGATAAACTGAAGGATCTTGTCCAACTTGTCATCTTGGTTAGACGAGCTTGAACCGGACCCTTGGGCTGGTTGTAGAGGTTGCTGTTGTTGTTGGTAGTTCGGGCGAGGGATGAAATTGGGACGGGATTGCTGCTGCATGAGGTTGGGACGAGGCTGTTGTTGGTTGAAGCTTGGACGAGGTGGCTGGAGAGTGTTGTTGTTGTTGGACCACGAGAAGTGTGGGTGGTTTCTCCACCCCGGATTGTAAGTTTTGGAGAAGGGGTCGTTGGGCTGCCGGTTCTGATATCCTTGAAGAGTATTGACATCGGCATATTGCTCTCCAAGGTCCTAATCGAATGCCGATGGGCACACCTCTGACCGATGCCTTTGGGCTCCACACGCCCCGCATGTATCCACTGCCATAGTCTGGACTGGCTGCATTGTCCAAGCGTTCATTAGCCACATTTGTTCCGTAAGCTCAGCTATCTGATGGGCCATCATGTCTTCCCTCGGAGATGCTTCATTCACCACCGCTCTTTTCCCTCGACTGCTCTTTTGAGACGAGCTAGAACTCAACGCCTCAAAGATATCCATCATCTCCTCCGCTGTTCTCGCTCCAATGTCTCCACCCGCTGCATTGTCCACCATGTACTGAAGGTTCTGGTGGAGAGAATCATAGAAGCCGTTCATCAAAAGGGTCGGAGGAAGATTGTGGTGTGGGCACTGTCTCTGTAGGTCCTTGAAGCGTTCCCACGCTTCGTGAATTGGCTCGTGCGGTTGTTGGGCAAAAGAAACAATTTGGGACCGCAGCTCTTGAGTCTTTTGGTGGGAGTAATACCTCCCGATGAACTTCGTGTACACTTGCTCCCAAGTGGTAAGAGAGTCTGGAGCAAGTGTCATCAGCCATGCCTTAGCCCGATCCTTGAGTGTTTCTGGAAAACACCTCATCTTCAACTGGTCCTCATTTAGTCCATGGAGTGGAAATGTTTAGAGAACATTGTAGAATTCACGCATGAAATGAAGTGGATCCTCATTGGGAAGACCATGGAAGGATGGAAGCTGGTTGTAGTGGATCGTCTTTAGCTCGTAGTTTCAAGCTGATGTCCCCAGTCGGATGCACGAAGTCACTGGCCCAATTACCGGTTGAGCCAAATCGCGAAGAAGAGACCTAGGAGGATTTTTAACCTCCTCATCTTGCTCATTCTGTGCCATGTCGGTTTGGTCTTCTGATGTAGATGATACTGGTGCAAGACTAGCTAGTAAGTCTCGTAGGTCTTGTTGGATAGATTCGTCGTTTGGGATGATTACACGACCACTCCTGGTACGCATAAACACAAACAACAAAAACGTCACGGGTACCAGATAGATAACACAATGAGCAAAGAAAAATCAATACAAAGAAAACAATAAAACTAGACAAAGACAACAAAACAGAAGAAACACAAAATCAAGAATTCAAAGAAAACAAGAGAAACACTGAAAATAATTGAATAGGCGCACAAAATAAGTCCTAAACCCTCCCCGGCAACGTCACCAATTTGTTGTAAGTAACCGGAGTAGAATCGAAAGATCCGACACCGGGTCGTATCACAAGGAAGGTCGGCCGGATTATTTTGAACGTATATTCAATCACACGAAATGATAAAAGAGAATCCTAAACACTCTAATTCAAGATTGAGGGTTTGATTTAATAACTACTAATTAGAAAGCAAGTAATTATGAAAGCAAGATAATCAAATCCAAACTCACAGCTCAACCACAAATTCCAATATTTTAAAAGGATTAGGGTATCGGGGACAGTCGTTTCCGGTTCTCAAAGCATTCAGCGAGAATCACTTACTCGGCTAACAGAGTTAAAGACCAATTCATCTAGAGATTCAGCCTCAATATCTCACAAAACAAGAGAACAAACATAAACGGACAATCATCAAGTCAATTAGCACATAGGCAATACGTCTCCGAACAAGCCTACTCTAAACGAGCCGAGGTCGATCGATTTCTCCCATTTCGGTTCTAAAATTGATTAAATGAATTAGGATGGTGATCAATCATCTAACCCTAGGTTTAACATAACTCGAATAGATAGAGCAATCAACATTCTCAAAAATGAAATTAAACCGGAACAATCATCCCCTAACCCTAGTTAACGAATTTAGCTACTCATCGCAATCTCAACACGAAGATTCATAATCAAACAAACCATCCCATTCATATATGAAATGAAAAGAAAAGCTTACGATTATTATCAAATCCAATGTCGAACAAACAACGAGCAATCCAAAATCCAAAGCTAGAAACGAGTTCTTCAATCTCAAAATCAAATCCAAGATGAAAGATTAAAAGAAAAAAGTGTTTTGTGATGAAAAGCTATAAAAAATGAGGTCTGAATTCCCCCAGAAAATAACCTAGGCTCGGTCATAAACATCCCAAATTCGAAATCACGAAAATCCCGCAGCTGTTACAAAATAGACCTTAGCGGCGCTAAGGGTTCTTAGCGCCGCTAAGCCACCTTAGCGGCGCTAAGGTTCCATAGCGCCGCTAAGCCTCGTTAGCTGCTCCTCTCTGGCCCCGCTATAAAACATAAGCGTCGCTAACCAACTGACCTTAGCGGCGCTAAGATGCTTTAGCGGCGCTAAGGTCTGGACAGTGTCAAAAACTTCACATCACGTGCTTGTATGCTCGGCTAGCGTCTCTCGGGTACTGCCCGAGCTGAAAACTCGATTCTCGTAAGTTTGAGCCCACAAAATGATGCTCGATCAACACACTCTCCTCTCGTCTGAATGCTCTCCAATCCGAGCAACCTAAAACCTGAAATCGCACCACCGGACAAACACGAAAAACAGAGAAAAATAGGAACGAAAACACAAAAAATACTAAACACACCAAAATAAAGACAAAAGCATAAGAAAAGACAAAGAGGGCCAGAAATAACTAAGAAAAGACCTAAAACAGGGAAACGAGACAAAAAATATCAACGAAAATAGCAACAAAAACGGGACAAACAATTATCGCTACTGATTTTCTGCAATAGATAAAGTTCAATACAAACTATAATTTATCAACTACTTTTTTTTATCATAAATTATAGTTGTTAGTGTTATCAAAATAAATTGTACTATTTTATAATTTATATAATACAATTTAAATGTCATTTTCTTATCATTTGACGAGTATATTAACTTACATTCCGCATGAGTTATGTGGAAAAAAATAAGTAATTAGTTATTGACATGAGCGTTAACGATTATTGTGCATATTTATAACTTTACATAAGGTGATGATCTTACACTTCATTCTGAGCACCATCGAACTTATTTTGCAAATAAACGAAGTTTAAATTTATTTGGCAAATTATAAAAAGTGAGAGATATGTGGACCTAATTTTAAGGTAAACACATGCGCGGTTCGAAATTGAGCCATTTTTGTATTTTTTTCTTAAGTATTTAATTTATATTTTTAATTTTAATTGACTCATATTTTGTACATGTTTATTTCAATTATTATATATAGTACTAATACTATCTTTAGTTATTAATGAAAAAAAAATTATGTCATTATAAAAATATTTTAGGCAAAAATTTCAAGGAGTGTTATCACAGTGACAAAGACATTGAATATAAAAAATGTTTTTTAAGTTGAATTTATTTAATTTGAAACTATTTATTACAAAACATATTGTATTTATAATCACATCTATTATATGTTATTGTTTTTATAGTCACAGACCTCTATTGTTTGATGATAATTATTTTATGATGATAATGGTAATAATGAATACAATCCATCCACTAATAATGTTATATTTAGAAAAACATTTTAAAATATAATGAATAAAATTTTCATTTTACTTTTTATTATCTCTCTACATATTTTCTTAATATTCTTTATTTATTTAAATAATAATTTATTTCACGTCATGTTTTAATATCAGACCGTGCAACGCGCGGGTGGCATACTAGTATATATATAAAAGCAAAGCAGCTGGAATTTTTTTCCCTCCTAAACTACATTTATTATACTGAAATTAATTCTGTTAACTTCTATGTGATACAACAATAAACATAATTAGTTTTTACAAAAATAAAACAAACACTTAATTATGTATATTTATTACTTATTAAATAATTACTCTCCTATTCCCAAAGCTACATTTACTACACTTTTTTTTAGCTTTTATATAACTCAACCATAAACATAATTAGTTTTTTATAAATAAATATATAATTATAAATGTAATTATTTGCTATAAGTTTACTCCAATATTCACAAGGCCAAGTAATTACACCTTCAATTATGTTGAAGTGGAAGACTACATTAATATTTTCTTCAATAACATAATTAGTTTTTAAAAATAAACATTTAATTATAAATATAACTATTTATTAAAAATTATTATCCTATTCTCAAAGTCAAATAATCTCACTTCAATTTTGTGGATGGCCATATTAATTAATTTGGTCTTTTTTGTTTTCAAGGTAAATGGGAGTTTTTTTTATATACTAGATTTTTTATTATCTTCTTCATAGTACAAACATATGATACAATCTCATTTAAATATTTAATTTAATATATATATATATATATATATATATATATATATATGTATTTATATATTATTATGGAGTAGTTTGAGAAAATATTACTTTTCCTCCAAGACTATTTATTAATCTCACACAAAATTTTATTAATTTCTATGCATGATCTATATATAATTCAAGACATAATCATAATTATTTTTATAAATAACTACTTAAATATAAATATAGTTATTTATTATGAATATATTCTAATTTATAAGGCCATATAACCAACCTTTGATTTTTTTTTTAGGATTGCACAAATTATTTTTGTCCTTTTTTCACTTTTGATGGGTAAGTGCAAGTTTTTTTTTATATATAATCTTTTTTATTATTGTAAAAAATTAACATAATTTCATTTAATAATTATTGATAACAATTTTAAATGAAAGTGTTTTTTAAAATTATTTTTTTGGAACTCATGACAATATTTCATTTACATCATTGTTGGGACAAAAAATCAAAATGAGACAAAAAAATTTTATCTTTAATATGACACTCTATATATAATTGAATCTTTTTTAGAATTTCTAATTTCATTTGTCTTTGACACTCTGCACACTTGATCTTTGTCTCACAATAGTTATGTATAAGTATCGTGTCACGTTGATTAACGAACTCAACTTTGAGGAATTTTTCATACATTTAACAAAATACGCAATCCTATTTTCTAATTAATTTTTTTTTCATATTATTTTAAATACATTTAGGTCCAAAAGTTAATCAAAGCATTTATAAATCAAACAGTCTAACTGAAATTTTGGCGAGTTAAAATTTTAATTTGATTTAAACCTTTCCTTATAAATTGTAAAAATGTTAAATAAAATTGTAGATATATATATGTATATATCTTTTAAAAAATAGAAAAAAAACATTTATTTAATTCTTTATACGAGTATAATTTTGGTAACATTGGATGTTGTCGAAATAATAAACATATTCAACAATAACACATCTAAAAAATACCAAGATTCATAGATCTTAGTGTTTAAAATACGAGTTTATGTTGAGTCATAAATGCGAGGATACATATAGAAGTTAGAAAATACAAAAAACAAAAAAAGGTAAATATAAAGATGGAATTCATTTTAATTTATGAATAATTTATTTAAACTAACAATCGTTTAATTTCTCATAATTTAAATTTTATTTTTTATTTTAGGAAAAAATCTTGCAAATGTAAGAAAACACAAAACACAGAGGACCAATGATGGTGTGTTTTTTCATAGAGAAAAAAAGAAAAGAGAATTAATGAAATATATGTGGGTGTGTTGTATGGTGAAATGTTGTGTATTCGGTTAGATTTAAGATTTTATGTTAGATTCAAATTGCAATATGTAAAAGATAATTAAAAATCAATTATATACAAAATTTAATTCTTTAGTTTTTGTTTTTATTTTTGTGTGTGTGAATTAGATATATTACACACATCAACTCAAATTAAGTAACCTATCATCATCTTCTGTTAGTCTTTCTAGAGTTGGATAATTCAAGTAATATTGTTCAAATTATCGGACATATAAAGGGAATAAAATTAAAAAGTAAGGGTATACTATCCATGTTTGGGGTTGATATCAAAAATGATAATTTTTAACGTGAAGGTATAATATCCAAGTTTGTGGTTGTTATCGAAAATAATGGTTTATTAACGTGAATAAATAATTTATTAACTCACTTAGGCTTAGTGTACCAAAATTTATAGAAAAAGTTAAATCAAGATAAAAAAATTATTGTCTGAAAATAATATAATTTGTCTTAAAAATAAATAAAACATAAAAGGTTGCATATATTTATTATTGAATGTTATTATAGATGAAATATATAAACTTATTGACGAGAAAATTATGTTAGAGAAAATTTAATTTATATTTTGATTTACTGAATATTGGTTTTAATTTTCAAACAAATAAGTCATTATATATATATATATATATATATATATATATATATATATAAAGTAGAAAAATAGTCTTTTTAAAACACAAAAATATCATCTCTAACTTTTTTTAGTTGGAACAAATTAAATAAATTTCACAATGTGTTAGGACTAAGAGGGTGAATTGACAAATAATATTTAAATATTTTTTAAAATGTAAAATCTCATGCAAGTTATTTTTTGGAACTAAATTGACATGCTTCAAAATTTATAATTTAAGTTATATTTAATTTAACATTTATTGTGCAATTAAAATTGATGTGAATTTGTGTTCAATAACAAATAAATTATATATAGAAAAAAAAAACTATCAAAATCTATTCATCAATTTACATGTATGTTGGAGTAAAAATTGTCTGCTATAGTTGCCTTTACTCTGTCAATGAAATTTTATTTAAATAATTCAATATTTTTGCAGCGAAAATCTCAATGCATATTTCAAGAAGCTTAATTAGCTTCTTTTTATAAATAATTTTCAGTCCAAACAACTCGATGTGTTATTGACTTGATGAATAATGACGATATTGCAGAATTTTCTCTTAATTCAACAAAAAACTAAGAACACAATTTTAATGTATAAAAGGTGAAATTCTCGCGGATTTTTTTTAGGTTCTACAATTATCCTTGACGTTTCCAATTCAAGGATACTATTTAAATTCCAACGATGATAATTATTATTATGTTGTCTGAGGCAATGTGAGTTGATCAAAGTCAACTATTGTTTTTATATGTGATCTTGTTGAAAAAACATGCGCTTAGTTATAATAGTAGCATATTGTTGTTTCTAGAGTGCTAAACGAAAGATTTTATATTTTCAATGACAATAGTGATCATAATAACCTCAATTCGCTTACAACTAATGTTATATATAATTATTCAAATGTCTAATAAGTAACATTATTGTAAATAAATTGTCATTCGTTTAAATTATAATTCATCAATATATTTAATATCATACCGCGCAACGTGCGGATGCCGTACTAGTGATATCAACAATGACATACCAAATAATGTCATATGATGCATTTTTGTGACAACTTATGTTTATTTTTTTTTTTAGCGACAAAATGCCATCCGTTGCAAATAAATTGGTTATAGCTTATACTTAGTGAAGAAAATAACTATTTTTTTTCTCATTGGAAATATTAATATATATTTTTTCTTTTTTTCATGCGTGTATTGTTTCACTTTCTATTTTCTTATTATTTGGTACGTTGTGTATTACGAAGGTTTTGTAATTGGACGCTACAATAATTGCCATATAATATTATTAAGTAATTAATTTCTTAAACAACGAACGAAGTTTTCTTTTCGAGAAATGATTGAAATTTGTAATTGAAAAAACATAACTTTATGTTATTATTGATGCCATACAATCGAAAAAATTAGAGATTTAGTCCTTTAATTGGTACCTATTTGAGGTTTAGTCCTGTAAGTGACCAACTTTTAGAAAACATACCGTAAGTGTCAAAAATCGTGAGAAATAGTCTTGCTACCGCCAAATACAAGTCACTTTTATCGGGTAGTCTACGTAGAATTATGATTTTTTTTTTTTGAGCTGAGTTGTAAGCCACGTGTAATATGTGGCAAAAATTTGGGGAGGAGAGGGTTCAAACCCGCGTGGATAGGCTTTGCAAGTGACTCATGAACCACTTGACCTAACATAACTTATGTTAAATGTTTGGGTTCACTTATATATCTATCAAAAACATTTTATCCAAATATATATATAATTTATATTATTTTAATACTAAAACTAATTTAATAATATACATATATATTGTACCAAAAAATAATATAGATATATATATTATTTAAATTATACTACCTCCTATTCAAAATAAATGTCGTTTTGACTTTTTTGATTCATTCATTTTGCTATGTATCTAGACATATTTTATGTCTAGATACATAGCAAAATGAATGAATCAAAAAAGTCAAAACGACATTTATTTTGAATAGGAGGGAGTAATACTTTTAATTATAAAACTAATACATAATTATAAATACACGATCTATTATATTTATTAAATAAAACATTATATGTATTATTAAAAAATATATTAGTTAAATAAATATTTGCTAATTAAATAAATATATTAAATATAAATTAATAAATATATTCAATAATATAATGTTATTAAAGGTTGTGGATATTGAATTAGTGTATGAAAAATAAATAATTACTTAAATTGTTTTTTAAATAAATATTTAATATAATTAATTGAATTTAATTTTTATATTATATAATATTTAATAAATAAATTAATATATAACTAATTTAATAAATAAGTATATTAGATAATAAAATATAATAAATAAGTTTAATATCATAATCAAAAATTAAATATTTATTAAATATAAATATATTCAAAATATAATTAATAAGTATATTAAATATGATTTAAATTAAATAAGATAAATAAAAGAATTTAATAAAAGTTTTATTAAAAAATACTATATTTAGTATTTATTTTAGTTTCACTAAATAAATAACTAAACAATATCATTTTATTTTATCTCTAATTATATGTATACTTAATTATAGTTTATTGTATTATATAGTTTAATATATATATATATATATATATATATATATATATATATTAATTACGAACTGAAACAAAAAAAATAAATAAAAAACAAAATACATTATATTATTTTTTGCAATTATATACTTTATTTAATTATAGTTTATTGTATTATCTGTTATTTACTATATTTAGTATTTATTTTTATTTTTAATTATTTAAATAAAAGGTAATATTATATTAATTAATATATTTATTTATACATATATAAATAAGAAAATAATATAATATAATTTAATATATTTATTTATTAATATACATATTTAACTAATTATATATTATGTTTAGTTATTTAATAAATAAATATTTAAAAATGAATAATATATATAAATTATATAATAAATTAAGTATAATTTTATAATTACGAGTAGTATAAATTGAATAATATATATATTTATAAAAAATAATACTTTATTATTGAATATAATCTTGTATTTATATAATAAATAAAAATAAATTATAGTATTAAATAAATTTATTTATTGATTTATATTTATAAATTATTTATTATATTTATTTATTTAGAAAAAAATTATTTAATTAATAATAAATTAATTATATATATTATGTTTTTGATAATTATTAATAAATTCTATATTTGTTTTAAATATAATTAATATATTATGTATTTATTTCAATAATTATTTAATATATATATTTTTCTTTTAATAAAACATTTTTTGCTAGATACATAGTTAAATAATATATATATATAT
>CACSLK010027838.1:5055835-5068462 GCA_902706635.1 Striga hermonthica | reverse complement strand
TTTTAACTCATTAACCAAGTTTCCTTATCAATATTAGATAATTATATTTTAAAATTTTATGCACAATTGCAATAATAATAATTTTAACTATCTTTGTTATGTCCTGTTTTTCTTACCTGTTGGAGTGTGTAAGGAAATAGCACAGCTGTGTGCTGATTTCTGGTGGTCTTCTGGTAAGGATCATAAGAAAGGAATCCATTGGCTGTCTTGGCAAAAAGCAACTACCCCTAAGAGTGCTGGGGGATTAGGGTTCAAAGATTTCAGAGTCTTCAATGATTCCTTAATTTTGAAACAGATTTGGAGGTTGCTGACTAAACCAAACTCTTTGATGACCATAATCTTGAAGGAGAAATACTTTCCTGATGGATGTGTGCTGAATGCTAAATGCAAAACCTCTGCTTCTTGGCTTTGAGATTCTTGGGCTAGAGTGTTAAATGTTCATAAGGACATGTTCAGAAAGCAGATTAAGGATGGGGTCTCTACAAAAATTTTGTCTGATCCTTGGGTTCTGGGGCTTAAATCTGGCATTCCTGAGATCAATCCTAATGTTGACTGTCTGCAGGTGACTTGGGTGTGGGAACTTTTGGCTGATTCTGGGAGGTCTTGGAATATTGATTTACTACAGCATCTTTTCACTCAGGCTTCTTGCAAAGCTATTTTGGCTCTGAATAACCTCAACCCAGATGAGAGAGATAGATGTATTTGGAGTCCTGATGTTAAGGGAAGATTCTCTGTTGCTTCTGCCTATGCAGCTGGAATTGATCAGAAGGTATTAAAGCTGGATGCCCCAAGCTGCAGCTATACCCTGACTGTGGACAATAAAGCTAGATTGAGATGCTGGTCTTTGAGGGTTAAGCCTAAACTGAGGCATTTTCTTTGGAAATGCTTCACTAATAATCTCCCAGTGTGCCTGAATTTGGTTAAAAGGAAGTTGGGGGTTGATGCTATCTGTAGATGTTGTGGTGATGCTTTGGAATCAGTTGAGCATGTACTGTTTGACTGCCACAGAGCCAAGAAAGTGTGGAAAGCCTCCCCTGTTACCTGGGACTTCTATGATGCTGCTACAACAGACTTCAGAGGCTGGTGGTGGCAACTTTCTGAGTTGAAGTTAACATCCATTGTTGAAGCCAGAATTCAGCTGTCAACTTACATATTGTGATGGCTATGGAAGTCCCGGAATTTATGGGTTTTTCAAAATTCTTGGGTGCCTGAAGAAACTGTGGCTAGGCTTGCCCACAGTGAATGGTCTGAGTTCTGTTGAATTTTTAGTATGTTTCTGGTTTTAGTTTGTGTTTGTTTTGTTTTTCTCTTTTCCCTTAGCTAGGTCCTTTTAAGGTCAGCGGCTGGGAGTTTGTGTCTTTTCTGTGTTTTTTCCTGTTTCTTTCTGTTTTTTATTTGGTTGTAGTGCCTTTGGGTTTCTTGACTTAGGTCTTGCCATGGGCACTTGTTTTGGTGTTTGGGCTAGGCCACCTTGTAGGAATTGTTCTCATGATGTTCTAAGGACTAGTATGTCCTCCGATTGTAAACGTTTTTTTATTGATTTATGAGATACCTAATCGTTTGGAAAAAAAAAAAAAAATTGTTCAAAATCATCAAAGATTTCAAAAAATTTATTATTTCAAATATAAAGATTGATATGTAAGTTAATAGTTTATATTTATATCGTTTATTTTGACTACTGATAAAATTTATGAAATCTGATATGCTCATTATCTAACTTATGATTTTAAATATCACATATAAATACACTTAACATATAAAATTTTATTTGCATCTGTGCATGTGCACAAGCTAAAATACTAATTTCTTAAACAACGAAGGAAGTTAGCATTTCACTTTATGTGTTTTCAGATTTACATTGATAAAAGAAAGCGTTAAAAAATTGTAAAACTAGTCCAACAGAAATAGACGAGTTGCAAATTTGGTCCCCTAAATTGTAAACATGGTCATTTACATTTTTTTGTTGTTGTAATTTTAGTCCCATCACCCATAAGAGTTAATGAAATACTAAAGGTGCCCAACGAGAGCTACAGAAATACTCTACTCAACGCCTTCTTAACCTCGAACCTACCCTTTGTCAAGAACTGGAGGAGGTATCCTTGCAAGAAGAATTACTTATGATCCAGAAATCACAGAGAGACTGGACACTTTTCGGCGATCGAAACACAACTTACTACCACCGTCAAGTAAAATATCGTCGGAACCGCAATAAAATTCTATTCCTTAATGCCCCCAATGGAGGAAGGGTCGTCGACCAAATTGGAATGAGGAATTTGGCAGTGGATTTCTTTCGAGGGGTCTACACCGAGGATAGGCCGGGTCAGAGAACGGATCTTCAAAATTTATTTCCCCAACTCGATGCTCGGCTATTTGAAACTATGAAAAGGGAGGTTAGGGACCAGGAAATTTATTTTGCGTTGAATGAGATGAAGCCACTCAAAGCCCCAGGTCCAGATGGCCTTCACGCTATGTTCTTTCAACGACAATGGGATAGTGTCGGGCCGCCAGTCTGCGAGTTAGTCCGAGGCGTCTTCCGGGATGGAGTTATGCCCACGGAGTTGAATAGAACTCTACTCGTGCTCATACCGAAGGTGGAAAATCCAGAATCAATAAAGTAATTTCTCCCGATAAGCCTACTTAATGTGGTCTACAAAATCATCACTAAAGTGCTAGTGAATAGAATCAAACCAGTCCTTCCTTTTTTAATAGGTCAGGCACAAGCACGCTTCGTTCCGGGGCGTCACATTACGGATAATATCGTGGTTGCTCAAGAGCTTATTCACTCAATGCGTACCAAAACCGGCCGTCGAGGGTTTATGGTGATAAAAGTAGACTTGGAAAAAGCTTACGATTATTTGCGATGGGACTTTATTGAGGAATCACTGCGAACAGCAGGCTTCCCGGATAATATGGTGCTTACCATTATGACATGTGTTACCACAGCCTCTATGCAACTCCAATTTAATGGGGAGCTTCGCGACGCATTCTTGCCTTCTCGGGGTTTGCGTCAGGGGGACCCTATGTCGTCATATTTATTTGTCATTTGTATTGAACGACTAGCTCACTTGGTTCAATCACGGGTCATTGATGGCTCATGGAGACCAATTCACGTGGGTAACGGGGCGGTCCAGGTCCCTTGTTTGATGTTCGCCGATGACTTGTTATTATTTCTCGAAGCTTCAGACGATCAAGGGCTCTTAATCAATCATATGCTGGAGGAATTTAGTGCCAAGTCCGGGCTTAAAGTGAGCCGGACCAAGACAAATGTGTTATTTTCGAAAAATGTTCCCCGGGATCGTCAACAGCACTTGGCGCGCTTAATGAACTTCACGGTAGTTGAATGCCTCGGTAAGTACCTCGGCGTCCCTCTCATTCATGGCCGAGTGACCAATCAGACATATGGGAGCATAGTCGCAAAAGCAGAAAGCCGGTTGGCGGGCTGGAAGGCCCGAACTCTGTCCTTGGCAGGAAGATGCGTCTTGGCACAATCGGTTGTGAGCACATTACCGTACTATACCATGCAAACTGCTAGTCTCCCCATGTCAGTTTGCGAGAGCCTGGAGAAGAAATGTCGTTTGTTCTTATGGGGAGTGTTATCATCCGACTCGGCAAATCTCCATAAAGAGGTTTTAAGCATCTTGTTAAGTGCAATTAACTGTTGAACCGACGTGATCCGAAGCTATACCGACCCGCACAAAGAACCGGTCTGAACTACCAAAGACCGAAGTGACCAAGATCCACCGAGGTCTACTTAAACCGAGGTCGTCACCTCCTCAAAAAGGTGACAAGGTGCCTACGCACAACCATCACGCTCTACGAGATTCATCATCATTCATGTGGGACCCACTGCTCCAAACCACCCACCAAAAGCTACTTTATACGAAAAGTAGTACGCAAACCCCGATGTATCCTCCAAAAAGTTACTATAAATAGCTACCCTATGACATTTGTAGGGGGGATCCCGGAATTCATAAAACATGAAACACGTAAAAGCCCATCACGGCTCTTCACCTCGGTTCACCTCGGACCGGGGCCATTGTTGAGTTATTTCTGCACGCTTTACGTCCTAACCATTCATCATTATCATCTTAAGCACTTAATATATCGTTGTTAGAAATCACATAACAACAGGGAGGAAGCACTCAACGAAAAATTCCTCTCGTCTCCTGGGCGAACGTGTGTCAAAGCAAAGAGCTAGGGGGCTTGTGCTTGAGGAGACAAAAAGAGATGAATATTGCACTGTTAATGAAACTGGGCTGGAATTTTTTGACGAAGCCAAACACCCTGTGGGCTCGACTTATTTCAGTAAAGTATAAGCTCAACCCGGCGGCTATGGGGGAGGATTTCATCTTTCCCAAGGGCTCCACGATTTTGAAGGCTATTGGTAGAGAGTGGCAGGCGTTGATGAAAGGGGTTCGATGGTCACTTGGGAACGACAAGAACGCGAAATTCTGGCGGGACAAGTGGTGTCATCTTTCGACGCTGTTGTACTCGCTTGCGACGGAACCAATCCCAAAGGACCAATGGGAGCTTCTGGTGGCTAGTTTTGTGACATACGAAGGCGCTTGGAACTGGAGCATGTTCGAGAGCCGGTTGCCGGCTGGGGTGTTGCTTCGAATTGCGTCGATATTACCCCCAAATGACCTTACCGGAGAAGACTCAATCTATTGGGGTCTCTCGAAAAATGGGTGTTTCACTACGAAGTCGGCTTATGCTTCGCTTTCACACCCGTGCCGAGGAATAATCGAGTGCTTTGGAATGCAATTTGGTGTTGGGTTGGCCCACAACGTGTACGACAATTTCTTTGGCTCGCGACACAGGATAGGCTCTTGACGAACTTGGAGCGGCATCGACGTCACATAGCGAGCTCATCTAGATGCACGATGTGTGGGAGTGCCGAAGAATCTGTGATCCATTTGTTAAGGGATTGTGATAGAGCGACTCAGGTGTGGAAACATTTATTACCAGTTCAATTCCAGAGCTCCTTTTTTAACCTGAACTTGCATGAGTGGTTGCTGCAAAATTTACTCAATAAGTTGCAGGTTAGTATTGAAGGTTGGGAGATAGTATTTGGTGTAACAGCTTGGAGAATATGGAACGGCCGTAATGAGGCCCTTCTAGCGGATAAAGAATTTGTGGTCCCACATAAAGTGAGGAAAATTGACAAAATAGTTAAAAGTATTGATGTGGCTATCTCGGCTGAGAAGATCTTGGGAGGATTGAGTGTTGGCCGACAAACCCGTTGGATCGCCTGAAGGGCTCCACCGACTGGGGTGGTTAAAATTAACTCGGATGGCTCCTTTATTCGGTCCACAGGTATGGCCTCGGCGGGAGGTCTTGTGCGAGATGATGGAGGTCGGTGGCTCGGAGGCTTTGTCATGAATATTGGCTATACTACGATTATGGGCGCCGAGCTATGGGGTTTATTCCAAGGACTCCACCTAGCTTGGGATTTGGGGCATCGGAACGTTATCGCGGATGTGGATAACCAAAGTGTAGTCAACATGGTTACGGGGACCTCAATGGAGAGTTGGGGGGTGCACGGCGCGATAGTTAGAGCTATACGAGAGATGGTGCGTCGAGACTGGACAGTGCACATTGTGCACTGTTATCGTGAAGCTAATTTTGCTGCGGACTGCTTGGCGACGTTAGCCCACACATGTCCCAATGGTTGTCAGCGACTGCTCGGTCCGCCGACAGAAGTCAAACCGTGGCTAACGCACGACGTCTTTGGCGTTGCGTACCGACGGAACACGACTATCTAGAGGCGTTAGGCTCCGGCCTCCTTCATTTGTACCAAAAAAAAAAGGTCGTTAGATGATTATGCAAAGGTAAAAAATTGTAAAACTGGTCCCATATAATAAATATTATAAATTGCAAATTTAGTCTCAATTTTGACAAAATTGGTTCTAGATATATTTTTTTTTTTTTTATTGCAAGAATAATCTTGTTTGCTTTAATGTTACAAATTAATTTTTAAAAATTTTTTAGTCTTTTTATTATGTATATAGCGCATTATCTTCATTTAATTTATTTATGCATTTACAAATTATAAGAAAAAACATGAATATTTAAAACTATCAGTTATGATTTCTACGTTTGTAATAATGTAGTAAATATCGCGTAGTTTTAACAAGACAACTAGTATAACACCTGTGTATTACACGGTTGTTTGATAACATTTTTTTTTTAAATTTAAAATTAATGAAAAAAAGTAGTTTGAAAAATTAAATACCTTTTATAAGAATATATATATATTATTATATATTTATTATGACACTTTTTATTTGTGCGACTTATTTGTGTTATATTATACTAATTTTTTTTAACTTACAACATATAATTACATTAAATATAAATATATCAATTGAGAAATAATTTTATTTTTCTAATGAATTTTAATAAATATTATTATTTTACTATGATAAAGATATTTATTTATTTCATATATACAATATGGATGTCAAATCGAAGATCATCAAAAGATGATTAATTTGATATATTATATATGTAAAACCGATGAGAAATACAAAAATTATCAATTTTTAAATTACATTTATAATTCAATAGCTTATTGAAGGAAGCAAATCAAAATCCAAGGATATATAAGTCACTTAGTACCTCACTATGTAAAATTACAAAGAATTAAAATGTTATATTAGTAAAAGTGATATTAAAATACTTAAGTTAGCCAAATAATATTTATGGAATACCCTAACCTAGAGATTAATTATTAATATATCAATATTATTTGTCTAAACCTAATTACGAAGCGATTCTTCGCCAAATAAGATTACGAAGCACCAGAATCAGCCACGTAGGCTCAGCGCATTTGGAAATTTTATATAGGGAGGATTATTGAAATATGAACAATAATAAAAAATTAATAACAAGATAATAAAATACTACTTGTATTAAGAAAATATTTTTGGATAAATATTTTATATAATAAACTACATTTAATTTGATATTTCTAACCGGCCCACCGATTTTGGACCAAACCAATAGATTAAAAATGATATAAACAAAATAATAAAATAAAAATCACCGAACTGCCGATTTTGGTTCCGATTCTAGTTCGGAACCGGAACAAGCGATTCAAATTGTGAAAACCCATGAGCCTAAACTAGTCAGGGTAAAATTACGGGCTAATTTCATGCCGAACCGTGGACATGTCTAGTAGTTGTAGATGGTAAAAAAAGCAGGTGAAAGTGAATAAATTTTTGGATGAGTGAAAAAATCCAATTTCAATGTAAAAGATTTTTCTCTACAACACCAGAGTCATAATAAGATACTGTATATAATTTGCTCCATAATATTATTATTTTTTTAGAATAAAGCATTGAGGATTGTCGTTCTTTCTTTTTGTTTTTCTTCATTTGGGAAGAAATGATGAAAGTTTTTGAAATTTTGAAGGTAACTTATATAAAATCTAATGATTATATTAGATATAAAGATTGCAGTCTATTAATTGCCGCCTTTATTTTTAATAGTTATTTTTTTTTTTTCGGAACGACAAAGGAATTATTATAAATCAAAAGCGCACAAATGTGCGAATAAAAATACAAAGCTCCTAACGGGAGAATAAAATAGGAGGACAGGTCAGAAGCCCGCCTAGAATCCCGCTAGCAACGCTAGAATAAAAACTCGAACTAAACAGACCAACTACTCGACCACGACCCCAAAGGGGCAATAAAAACACAAAAAAAACACAATCAACCCAACACAAAGACCCCAACAGGTTAATACTGGGTGTCGGACTCCAACAGGGTAATAAGATGACACCCGAGAGCAGAGAGGCTAACGGCCCACACAAAAAATACTGGACCAAAGAACAAAGAACATACAGCAAAAACACAAACCAAACAAAACTACAACAAAAACAAAAAGGAGAACACAGCCTCCCCTAGCTCCCTCTTTAGGTTGTTCCAATGATCCCAATTTCTATCTCCTCCCATTTTCTGAGCTCCTCTAGACCCAAAGTAAGCCTCCCTAGTTTCTCTGTATTTTCAGACTTGAAAGCTTGGCTCCATTTAAGAAGAGCTAATCTAGCTTTCTTTATCTTGTTTTCATCTAGAACATAGGTGTCCCTGAACCTTGTGGACTCCACACATCTCCCACAACCTTATCCACCCTTTCTCTAGCCACCCACCTTCTGTCAAATCTAAAATGAGGTTTCCTTCTTTTGTCTCCAAATCCATCACCTGATAGCACTAAAAGACTGTGATCTGATGCAGTTTTCTTACAATTAAGCATTGTTGCATCTTTATGCTGCACCATCCAATCATAAGAAGCAAATACCCTGTCCAGTTTAACCTCAATCAAATCATCTCCCCTCCTATTGTTGCACCAAGTGAAATGGTGCTCCTGCATACTCACTTCAAACATACCCATCTGAGAGATAAAGCTTTGGAACCCACCAAACTTCTCACTCCCCCTTTCTCTACCACCATTCTTATCTCCACTACTAACAATAGCATTCCAGTCTCCCCCAATTAGCCAGTTGGTTCCCCACTTGCTCTTAGCTTGGAGCAGATACTCTCATTGCTCAGCTCTAGTCTCTCTATCAGTACTTGCATAAATAAGAATCACCCACTTTGATTCACTACCATTTGCATCAACAAACTCTATTTCAAAACAAAATGAATGGCTAATGATCTGCCTGATGTTAATATTTCTGTCCCACAAAATTGTCAATCCACCACTCAGCCCCAAAGGATCAACCACTGACCAATTGTTTCTAAAACCAAGCTTGTTACAAACTGTTTGGACAATTTTTTTTTTTTTTTTTTTTTTTGTTTCTGCAAGAAAAATAAACTGCGGATGGTGGACTCTAATTGAGTCCTTCAATTGGGAAACTGTAAAGGGCCCACCCAGCCCTCTACAGTTCCACAGATTTAGCTTCATTTATGAGGGTGGGTCCATTCTAGGCTGGCTACCACCACCTCATTATCATTTGCTTTACTCTACTTCTTGCCTCTCTTACTATTATCCACTTCTACCTTCTCTTTTGACTTGCCTGAAGCCTTCTCTCTGGATCTTTTTAGGGATTTCTGTTCCTTTTCCACTCCTGAAATCACAATCCTGTTATTTGGGGATTTAACTAATCTGTCTGATCTAGTCCACCTCTTCAATTGGTTTGGTATCTTCGAAGGTGGCTTATTGTGCTCAGACCGAATTAAACTTAGAGGCTGTATGTTAGGAATTGCCTCCATTACAAAGGCTTAGAACTTAAACAATGCTTTGCATATCTGATTGCTCTACAAATGCTTGTTCCTAAACCTGAACTCCACTTTCATTGCCCTCCAACTCCATAATACAATCCCCCATCGAGCCCCCGGTGAAATGATGATATGTGATTTGATGGCTTCATTTGCTTATATGTTTTGCACATCAGATTCCTTTCTAGGGTACTTCTCCTTCTCTTCACTACCGCCTTTTCTATTGTGACAAGATAATTCAGAGTTCTCTATGGGGTTCTCGGCACTAGATGGCTTAGGGGACACAATTACTCCTGGTAGGGATGAGGATGACTAGAGAAATTAGACCTGAACCCAAAATTTCCATTGACTGCCTTCATCCACTCTCCATACTGCCTTTCTTTAAAGCTCCTTTTCTCAATATCATCTAATCTGTTACTACAAGCTCTATCAAGATGTCCTAGCTTGCCGCAGTAATGACAGATATTAACTAACATTTCATGTTGAAAGCTAATTAACACCTGCTGATTTTTTAGCTTCATATTGATGCACCTCGGAAGTGGCTCTTCAATGTTGATAACTACCAATAGTCGGAGAAAGCTGCCTCTGTCTCCCCCCGCTCTCACAATAACCACATTCTTCACCTTCTTAAACAATGTACCAATCTTTAGCCCAACATCATTAATCAACCAATTCAGAGGGACATTGTGAACCTGGACCCACATATTAAGATCCTTGAAGTTTGGATGATTAGCCGAGATTATGTCTTCCCATTCCCTCAAGATCAAATACTGGTTCTCGTAGGCCCAATGAATTTCTTCGGCCACCCTCCTTTTGTCTTCTAAGGTTCCAAAAATGAATTGGAAGAAGTTATGGCTTCTCGCACTTCCACTTGTTGTTTGATCCTCCAAATTGCGCTCATAGTTCTTCTAATTCCCATCAGACTAGCTTTTGTATCTCTCACTACTTTCCCAAACAAACTGTTCTCGCATTCTTCAGCACTCGTACGAATATCATCATCATCCAACTCTATTATGCCTTTTTTCCGAACCTGCTAGTTCGATTTTCTGTAGTTTTTCCCCTAGTTCATCTGCTAATTTGCTCGATGATGCCCCCTCCATAGCGAAAATGGAAAAGAGCCACCCCCAAACCCTAAATAGAACTCCACCAATGAACTCAAGGAAGTAACAATCGAAATGGAAACGTAAAATCGAATGGAAAAGAACGATAAAACCATTAAGAATTGGTAATAGAAACACTCTAATCGTAGAGAATCCTGCCTACCGTCAGAGAGAATAATTGCCTCCCATCAGAGAGAATTAGGAAAATTCCGCCTAAATCAGTTACCTTTGACTTTTTTGTTTCGTTATCAAATCTCATTAATACAAAACTGTTACAATTTTGTTTCTATTTTATATTCACCTTTAATTCATTTGTTTTTAATAATAAATACATAATTAACCCAATAATCAATAAAACTTCATCAAATTGAAAATTGATTCTCAAATAATATTTCATATATAGTTCTTAGTACTTTATTGATATTTTGTATTTAGTAAATAAAACTGATTTTGATATTACTCTCTAAAATTAATAATATATCATAATAAATAATGATGAAGAAAAATTGTCCCGTATAACCAAAATTACAAATATCAAAATTGTTAGAAATTCACTCTCTACAATAAATCAATACTTCACGAACTCTTATTTTCAACCTCAACCTGTAAAAAAAAAAATGTTATAATGATAAAAAAAATCATATACAATAAAAATATCATCATTGTATATACAATATTAACCAGCCTCTTACTGCAACAAACTGACTAATAAAAATTTAAACTAACTAATGCATCATTGAATAAAAATACCATCATTGTATACAAAAATATCTTACATAAATTTATCTTAAAACATTTATTACTATAAAATTTGAACTGACTAATAAACACTAATATATTTAATATAATAATCAACGGTATTTATTCCCAAATCAAACTTATTGTATTTATCACTTCTAATAAAAATTGACAAAATAATTTTACAACAAAAACACAATACAAATTCTAGAACATTAAAGAAATAGAAAAAAAATAATTTTTTTAAAAAATTATTCGATAGCCAGTTAATACTACAAAAAATAAATAAATACTTTTCAAAAAGAGCATCACAAATAATTTTATCAGCCTCTTACTACAATGAAAGACACTAAATCCAAAATTTTGTAAACAAATCAGTCTTACTCTATTTTATGATATATGTTATTACCGACCCCTTTAATCTTGTATCATAAATTCTATACATATATAATTGCTAGCAACAAATTTAATAAAATTCTTTAAGTTTTCCTCCATTTTTTGTTACTTTAGAATTAATTAAATATTTATATTGTTTGTTTATTTTATTATGTAACAATCACTACTAATAAATTGTAGAGTCATATTAAATAATATGGTAATCAATCTTTTTTTTGAAACTATTCATTTAATATAATAATAATAATAATAATAATAATAATAATAATAATAATAATAATAACAATAATAGTAATAATATTAATTTTTTATTTTGTTTTAACTCATTAACCAAGTTTCCTTATCAATATTAGCTAATTATATTTTAAAATTTTATGCACAATTGCAATAATAATAATTTTAACTATTTTTTTACTATTCAATTGTTCAAAATCATCAAAGATTTCAAAAAATTTATTATTTCAAATATAAAGATTGATATGTAAGTTAATAGTTTATATTTATATCGTTTATTTTGACTACTGATAAAATTTATAATATTTGATATGCTCATTATCTAACTTATGATTCTAAATATCACATATAAATATACTTAACATATAAAATTTTATTTGCATCTGTGCATATGCACAAGCTAAAATACTAATTTCTTAAACAACGAAGGAAGTTAGCATTTCACTTTATGTGTTTTCAGATTTACATTGATAAAAGAAAGCGTTAAAAAATTGTAAAACTAGTCCAACAGAAATAGACGAGTTGCAAATTTGGTCCCCTAAATTGTAAACATGGTCATTTACATTTTTTTTGTTGTTGTAATTTTAGTCCTATCACCCATAAGAGTTAATGAAATACTAAAGGTTGTTAGATGATTATGCAAAGGTAAAAAAATTGTAAAACTGGTCCCATATAATAAATATTATAAATTGCAAATTTAGTCTCGATTTTGACAAAATTGGTTCTAGATATATTTTTTTTTTATTATTACAAGAATAATCTTGTTTGCTTTAAATGTTACAAATTAATTTTTAAAAATTTATTAGTCTTTAATTTTTAAAAATTTATTAGTCTTTTTATTATGTATATAGCGCATTATCTTCATTTAATTTATTTATGCATTTACAAATTATAAGAAAAAACATGAATATTTAAAACTATCAGTTATGATTTCTACG
>CACSLK010027838.1:5042096-5055586 GCA_902706635.1 Striga hermonthica | reverse complement strand
ATTATTATTTTTTACTATTATAAAGATATTTATTTATTTCATATATACAATATGGATGTCAAATCGAAGATCATCAAAAGATGATTAATTTGATATATTATATATGTAAAATCAATGAGAAATACAAAAATTATCAACTTTTAAATTACATTTATAATTCAATAGCTTATTGAAGGAAGCAAATCAAAATCCAAGGATATATAAGTCACTTAGTACCTCACTATGTAAAATTACAAAGAATTAAAATGTTATATTAGTAAAAGTGATATTAAAATACTTAAGTTAGCCAAATAATATTTATGGAATACCCGAACCTAGATATTAATTATTAATATATCAATATTATTTGTCTAAACCTAATTACGAAGCGATTCTTCGCCAAATAAGATTACGAAGCACCAGAATCAACCACGTAGGCTCAGCGCATTCAAAAATTTTATATAGGGAGGATTATTGAAATATGAGCAATAATAAAAAATTAATAACAAGATAATAAAATACTACTTGTATTAAAAAAATATTTTTGGATAAATATTTTATATAATAAACTACATTTAATTTGATATTTCTGGTCCAGAACCGGCCCACCGATTTTGGACCAAACCAATAGATTAAAAATGATAATAACGAAATAATAAAATAAAAATCACCGAACTGCCGATTTTGGTTCCGATTCTGGTTCGGAACCGGAACAAGCGATTCAAATTATGAAAACCCATGAGCCTAAACTAGTCAGGATAAAATTACGGGCTAATTTCATGCCGAACCGTGGACATGTCTAGTAGTTGTAGATGGTAAAAAAAAGCAGGTGAAAGTGAATAAATTTTTGGATGAGTGAAAAAATCCAATTTCAATGTAAAAGATTTTTCTCTACAACACCAGTCATAATAAGATGCTGTATATAATTTGCTCCATAATATTACTATTTTTTTAGAATAAAGCATTGAGGATTGTCGTTCTTTCTTTTTGTTTTTCTTCATTTGGGAAGAAATGATGAAAGTTTTCGAAATTTTGAAGGTAACTTATATAAAATCTAATGATTATATTAGATATAAAGATTGCAGTCTATTAATTGCCGCCTTTATTTTTAATAGTTTTTTTTTTTTTTTTTTTTTNTTTTTTCAGAACGACAGAGAAATTATTATAAATCAAAAGCGCACAAATGTGCGAATAAAAATACAAAGCTCCTAACGGGAGAAAAAAATAAGAGGACAGGTCAGAAGCCCGCCTAGAATCCCGCTAGCAACGCTAGAATAAAAACTCGAACTAAACAGACCAACTACTCGACCACGACCCCAAAAGGGCAATAAAAACACAAAAAAACACAATCAACCCAACACAAAGACCCCAACAGGGTAATACCGGGTGTCGGACTCCAACAGGGTAATAAGATGACACCCAAGAGCAGAGAGGCTAACGGCCCAGACAAAAAATACAGGACCAAAGAACATAGAACATACAGCAAAAACACAAACCAAACAAAACTACAACAAAAACAAAAAGGAGAACACAGCCTCCCCTGCCAGATACATTTAGATTTACGACAGACAAACCAATTACAAAGACAGCACCAGAGCACAGAGACGACCGCCTACCACTGCAGAAGGCCTAGCAAGACGGGTATCCGCACCCCAATACCAACCAAGTAACTGGCCCGCACTCCATCACGCGAATAAACACGGATCGGCTTCACCGAGTCAGCCCTCGTGAAACAGCGACCACACAACCCAGCTCGAATCGACAAAACACAACCGGCAGCCGAGCACTAACCGGAAGCAGCTTCCTAACTCCAGCAGTAACAACGACCTCCAACCGTGAATCCCGAATTCAACTCGTCAAGAAGGAAAGAGTTCCTTCCGATCGAGGAGAAAATAGAAAACCGAGACTAAAGCAGCACTAGCAAGAGCAAACCTTCAATTGACACAACCGGGTGTCGAATTGGAAAAGGCCTCTGCCAATCGTCGCTTCACCGGCGAAAAGGTGCATATCCTGACCTGTGGCGAGGAGGGCGAGCAGGGCGATGTAGCCACATCCCAACAAAAGCCGATTGCAGTGGACCCAGCCTCGTCCATGGACCGGCACCGCACCACGACCATCACCACCAAAACCTGGAATCCAGCGACCAGCAAAGGAGAAGGAGCACCTCTGTTGTCCACACGCAACCCAGGACGAAGCTTCAGAACATGGGACGAGGGCGGCACCACCATGGACGAGCGACGGAGGCCGTCTACCGACGGACCTAGACGTCCGGCAATGGAGATTCGAACGGCAGAATTAAAAGCGACGGATCGACTAGGATTTTAGTGAGAGAAAGGAGAGGAAGTCTTTTTCACATTTCGAAGAAAGTGCAATTGAGATGACAATGTTATTTTCTATCTCCTTTCCGTTAAAGTGGAAACCGCTATTAATTTCCCCCTCAATTGATCTTTGATAAGTATTTTTTTTTTTTTCTTCAAGGAAGTGGTACTAAACCCTCATCATGAACAAACATCATTAAATATTATAAAGCATCAATCCACATATATTCACTTCCTATTTTCTCCAAGATTAAAAATATACTCATTTTCCTATAAATACCACCACACCAATGAATCCAATTCCACATTCACATTTCAAAATCACAATTTAGTTTCTCAATTCCATTAACCTAAACACTATGTCCTCCTTGTTGAACATGCCAACTTTTCATGCCCTTTTTCTATTCACCATTGCCTTAACTTTCTACAAGCTCCATGCAAGCCAATCTAGCACCTATAACTCACTAACATTTAGCTTAACTCATTCCAAGTTGGCAAAAGATGGCTCTTCATCATCTTTCTCCGATAGAGTATCGCAAAATCAAAGCCTCCCAATCAAAGAAATACCCGATGGATTTGTCATGTCCATCTCACTCGGAACCCCCCCTCAACTCATCCAAAAACTATTTTTCGACACGGGTAGCGACCTTATATGGGTGCCTTCCGGGAACCAATCTAACCCTTTCCAATGCCAGGGTTGCGATAACAACTACTATAAGAACCTCAATTTAACTATTTACAATCCTTTATCATCCACCTCAAGATCGAGAGAGTCTTGTTTAAGTCTCATATGTGCCGACATTCATGGCAATGGAGACTATCACGACACGTGCACTGCAGTGGGTTGCTCGTTGTTTAGCTTACTCAACAACACGTGTGACAGGCCTTGCCCTTCGTTCAATTACGAATATGGTGATGGCATTGTGGCCGGGTCTATGACGAGGGACACGCTTGTGGTCCTTCCAGATAATAACAATGACGGTAGTAATAATCCCAATATTTCTTTTGGTTGTGTTCGCACCACTTATAGAGAGCCGATAGGAATTGTAGGGTTCGGTAAAGGCCGTCTATCTTTCCCTTCACAACTAGGATTTTTGGGGAAAGGGTTCGCTCATTGCTTTTTACCGTTTGATTACTCGAGCAACCCTAATTATTCCACACCATTGATTCTAGGTGACCAAGCAATATCCTCCAAAGAATATATGCAATTCACCCCAATGCAATACAATCCCTTGTACCCAAATTTCTATTACATCGGTCTCGAGGGCATCACCGTGGGAAACACGACCACGATACCTGCGCCCGAGATACTAAGGCATTTTGACTCGTCGTTGAACGGTGGCATGATAATCGACTCGGGAACACGTTCCACCCATTTGCCCGACCCGTTCTATTCAGATCTTCGTAAGGCGATTGGTTCTGTTGTGAAATACCCTCGGGCGCCGGCGGCAGAAGCTGGAACCGGATTTGACCTTTGCTACCGAATTCCGGTGAGCGCTACTCAACCCTACGATCTTCCGTCCATCACTTTCCATTTCTTAAACAATGTGAGCCTCGCGTTGCCCCAAGGTAGTCTATTTTATAAGGTGGCCCCACCGATAAACGGTACTCGGCCCGTGTGTTTGTTGTTCGAGAGAATGGATGATGATCCGGAAGCTTCAGGAGTGTTCGGAAGCAGCCAACAAGAGAGTGTGGAAGTTGTTTACGATCTCGAGAATAAAAGAATTGGATTTCACGTAACAGATTGTGTCTCGTATGGGAAATAGCGACGCCTTGAGAAGATCTACGTTGTTCCGTGTTCTTCATTTTCTTTTTATGTTCTTGGTTTGAAGCGTGGTCTGTGTATTGTGTGCTTTCTTGAGATGAAAGTTTTTCTGTGTCCTTAGTTTTTCTCTCCTTTAATGTGTTTTGGTTTTAACTGTGGTCTTTGTTGTGTGCTTTCTTAAGATGAAAGTTATGTCTGTGTTGATGTTTGCATTTGATGATCAAACTCCAGTAATAATAATAAAAAATAATGCTTCGTTTGTAAGATCAACTCTGGGCAAAAATATCATACTTTACCTAGGCGTACTTTTAATTTTGTTTAATTTTATCGTTGTACATATCATTATAGAATTTTAATTTTGAACTCAATGAATACAGTATGTTACTAGGAGAGGTCGAGTTGAGTCGACCTCGACCTCTCCTCGTAACTTAAGATTCAATGAGCACAACTTGAGTCTTCTTCAGAAAATTTCAGATATTTTATTAATTTGTAATTACGCTAAAATCCTAAATTTTATTTGCTAAGTGTACTAACATTCTTCATCTTCTTCACTTCCACCTTCCATTAATCCTCATCCTCGTCCATAGGAGATTGTCCCCGACCCCACACCAATCACCCCTGTCAGAACCCATACGGCTCGATTTGCCTCATTTCGCTTGCCCGACCCCAAAATTCTTCCTCTCGTCGTTGCTTTCTTGCCCATTGGAACCTCAACAACCTTCGGAGTCGAATCGGCTAGATCCACGGCGGCGAACCTTCACCACTTGTTCCCTTTGCCGCCGCCCAGCATTCCTCATCACCCTTGATTGGAAAATTGAACCCTAATCCCGCTGGATAACCGTAGCACAAACTTGATTTCGATTTCGGATCCTCAATTCCCAGGCTTTCCATGCTCAATTTCGCAATTTCGATTTCGAATCCTCAATTTCCAGACCCCTCAATTTCCAAGCCCTTGATTTCGGATCCTAAATTTTGATCTTGTTGTTCGGGTCATGGGAGGATATCGTGAATTTGGGTTGGTTTGTGTGAATATTTGGATTTTAATGTTTATTTGAAAATTGTTGATAATTTATATTTGATATATGAATATATTTTTTTAGTTACGAAGACTTGATAATACAATCATGTTATAAATTATAATTAAACTAAATATGCAATAACAGTTTATCCTTTGTGTATATGTCCAATATGTGCAATATGTGACGTAGAGGATGTATACGAAAGAAATTAAGAATGCTAGAATAGTTTTCTGTTTCTCAAAATAATAATACGATGAACGAATAATATTGTTTATTGAGTGAGTACATATATGAAGAGCCCACTACTCTTCAACTTCTTCAATTATTTAAATAACTACTCCACTAATAAAAATAACATAACTGAAAACCATACTAGCTAATAAACCGACAACTGATAAAACCGAATAATAAATAATCTAAACTCGAAGACGGTCATATTACTGTAGAAACGCCAACGTGGCCTCGTCTCCATCATCCTTCCCGGGTTGAGGAGGATTTGCCTTGAATCCGAATGGGGCCTCGTCACCGTCTGAGTTGTCACCCTCGAATGACACCAAATGCTTGACGTTGAAAACGCCAGATGTGCGAATATGTGATGGGAGCTTTAGGCGGTAGACATTGGGATTGATCTTTTCCACAACCTCAACCAGACCAATTTTCCGAGCAGACAATTTATTATACTCATGTGCAAAAAATCTGTCCTTTGTCAAAATAACCCAAACAAAATCAACTACCTCGAACTCCATGTGACGAGACGAGTATCAGCCTGCCTCTTATAAGAAACTGTAGTCGCCTCCAACTAGGCCCGGACTGCCGCGTGTGTCTGCTGCACATCGGAGATGAAATCCGACGCACGACGATCTCCACTACTGCCAGACGGTAATGCCACCAAGCCGGACGGCCCACGCGGATGTATGTCGTACACCACCAGAAAATGAGGAACCCGGTCGCATGGCTAAGAGCCGAATTATGCGCGAACTCCACCAGACTCTGGCGTTGGTCCCAACTGCGAATGTTATCTCCATCAAACAACAAAGCAAGTTCCCCAATGAATGATTCACCACCTCAGTCTGACTGTCCGTCTGAGGATGATAGGCACTGCTGAAGTCAAGTCTAGTGTCCGCCATACGCCACAAACTCCTCCAAAAATAGCTCAAAAAGCGGGTATCTCGATCAGAAACGATCGCCGAAGGCAAACCAAGAAGGCAGTATATCTCTCGAAAAAATGATTGGGCCACATGAACAACATCAATGGTCCATTTACGCGGAATGAAGTGTGCCATCTTCGAAAATCGATCAACCACAACAGAAATCGAATCAAAACCCCGCTGTGTAAGAGGAAAGCCTAACACGAAGTCCATACTGATTGTCTGCCATGGCTGTGACGGAATAGGAAGGGGATGGTATAAACCGACATTCGTAGCAACACCCTTCGATATCTGGCAGACACGGCAGCGAGACACAAAACACCGAACATCACGGCGCAGAGAAGGCAAAAAATAAGAGCGACTTACCTATTCGACGGATCGGTCGCGGCCCACGTGACTGGTGCCATGAAGATCGACAATAAGCTTCTGCCGCAAACTGCAGTCCGAAACAGACAGACAAACTCCCCGAAACAAAAACCCATTTGCGAGCGTGTAATCCTTACAAGAGGCATCCAGAAATCGGGCCAAAATAGGGCCAAAGAGGATATACATCACAAAGAACCTCAAAGCCAATCACCGACACACGCATCTCAGACAGTAAGAGCACCCGACGGCTCAATGAATCAACAACCCTGTTCGAGGTGCCCGACTGGTGCCGAAGGACGAACGTGAACTGCTGAAGGAACGATGTCCAAGAAGCATGTCGGGCTGAAATATTATCCTGTGAGGCAAGATGGCGAAGGGCCTCGTGGTCCGTATACAAAAGAACTCTCGATAGAACAGATAGTGACGCCAATGGCACACATCACGCACCACCTCATAAAATTCTACATCATACGTGCTATATCTCAATCTGGGGCCCGACAACTTCTCACTGAAGAAAGAAATCGGGCGGCCGTCCTGGCTGAGTACCACCAATGCCCACTTTCGAAGCATCGCAAGATAGCTCACATGGTCTCGAGAAGTCCGGTAAAACGAGAACCGGTGCGTGAGTCAACTTGCTCTTGATGAGATCAAAGGCCTCCTCGTCTGCATTCGTCCAGATAAAAGTCTTCCCCGTGAGGCAGCTCGTGATCAGAGCGATGATGGAACTGAAATGAGAAATGAACCGTCTATAGAACGAAGCTAAGCCATGAAACTGCGTGCCTCCCTGAAAGAATCCAGTGTGGGTCAAGCACGAACGACTTCCACTTTACTGTCGTCCACACGTATCCCAGCTCCAGAGATCACAAAGCCCAAAAATTGAACCGAGCCCACCATAAAAAGACACTTCTTCAGGGTTTCACAAAAGGATTCAGCCCGAAGAATAAGTAAAACCTCCCGAACGTGCTCCAGATGCTCCTCAACGGTGCATCTATAAATAAGTATGTTGTCGAAATAAATGACGACACACCTCCCAATAAGGTCCTGTAAGTGTCTGATTCATAATGCGCAAAAAAGTACTCGGAGCATTCGAAAGACCGAAAGGCATAACCATCCACTCAAAAAGACCTTCCCGAATTTTAAAGGTTGTCTTCCACTCATCCCCTAGTCGAATTCAAATCTGGTGATACCCACTACGAAGATCCAGTTTGGTAAAGATAGCGGCACCGTGCAACTGATCATGTAGGTCATCAAGACGAGGAATATGAAAGCGGTACCTGACAGTAATTTTGTTGATTGCCCGACTATCCACACACATAAGTCATGGTCCGTCTTTTTTCAGGATCAACAAGGCTGGTCAACACATTGGACTTAGACTTCGGCGAACAAAACCACGTTGAAGGAGCTCCTCCACCTGACGTCGCAGCTCCTCGTGTTCTACCGGGCTCATCCGGTAGTATGGTCGGTTAGGCAATGAAGCCCCCGGAATCAAGTCTATCTGATGCTGAATATCTCGAAGTGGTGGTAAACCCGAAGCAAGCTCCGAAGGGAAAACATCAACAAACTCAGAAAGCAAAGACTGGATAGCCTCGGGCGGTTCCAAAATCTCAGTAGTGTCAGACCCAAACAATAAAGAACAAATGGTGTTGTCTGCATCTCGACCTCAAAGGTTGCCCGTGAAAGAAAAAGAACAGTCGAAGAACCAGCTGAAGGTGAAGGACGTGTAGGACTAGGATGCAAACTAATTCGAACACCAGCGAAAGTGAAGCTGTAAGTGTTACGTCTGCAGTCAAGAGTAGCAGCCATGTCATACTGCCAAGGTCTGCCAAGTAACAAGTGGCATGCATCCATGGGCACCACATCATACCAGACCTGGTCCCGGTATGTAGCCCCAATCTCCAAAGAAATAAGAGCCCGACGGTCAACAGTAATTTCACGGTCACAGTGAATCCATGCCAATTTGTAAGGGTAAGGATGGGGCTCGCTCGAAAGCTCCAATTTTGTCAACGCATCCTGTGAAATAACATTTTCAGAAGAACCATGGTCAATAATAAAGCGGCATACCTTGTCACCAATGGTGCAAGTCGACTCAAAAATCTGATGGCGCTCCACAGGCTCATCGACGGGAGCATGAGGTGTAAAACACACCCGTCGAATAATAAGTGTCGAGCCCATATCCCCGCTATGATGTTCTTCGCTTAACCCGGGATCCACATCAAAAACCAGGGGGACCATCATAATCGGCAGACACCTCATGTTCCCCACCATCCTCAAGAAATAAACCACGTGATGTCGACCCCCATGGACAGGCCGACTGGTGATGGCCAAGCTCGCCACAACCAAAACACCGTAGCCCGCCACCCGCACGCTGACTGGTCGCCGCTGGAGGCGGTCCGCTTATGCTCGGCTGCCGTTGGTTGCCAGACCCCACTAATGGAAAACGTCCAGGTGCCGACATGCTGCTAACGTCAACTCCCGACAATGGCAAAAAGCGGCTTGATTGCTATGGCCCGCCGGTTGCTGGTCCTGATCGTGTTGAAGAAGAAAACATCGAGCCCGGTCTCCGGGCTAATTGCTGCTCAACAAGATGGGCTCGTTGATGGGCATCAGAAACGGACTCCGACTTGACTATATTCAACATGTCCTGTATAGCCACCCGCAACCCACTGACATATCGAGAAATCAGCTGAGACTTTGTCTCTCGTACTTCAACCCGATTCAACAGCTGATAAAACTCGTTAGTATAGTCATCAACAGAACGAGTACCCTGTCTCAAATTATGCAGCTGCTGATAAACGACACTATCGTAATTGAAAGGCAAAAACTCATCCTCCACGTACTTACAGAATTTCATCCAGGAAATAGTTGGGGATGTCCCTTGACGATGCCGCATGCTAGTAATATGCATCCACCAAGTCGCAGCCTGACCACGAAAACGAGTAGCGACGAACGCGACACGCCTCTCTTCTGGGACCGCCTTGAACGTCAATACCAATTCCACAGCGGCCCACCAATTAACAAAATCACCTGGCTCAACACTACCGTGAAATTCTGGGATGTCAACTGAAAGCCCCGATTCCCAACTTGAGTCCTTGCCATCATCTATCGGGCGCCGACCCTCACGCTGCTACTGCTATGTCTCCTCCGCTCCATCACCATAATCAGAACGAACCCCGCGTCGAAAATCTGCTGCTGCCCGAGGCCCGCGACTGCGACGAAAGTCGCCGATATCCTCCTCAAATGCCTCATCGTCAGACTGTTACCCCTCCCGTCGGAACATTCGGTCGTCCTCCTTCTCAGCCCCGGCACGCCACGGACCACGCAGGCGGCGTCCCTCTGCTCCGTCGCGCCACCCTTGCGTGAAACCAAAACCGCCATCACCATGCCCGTGAAACCCTAATCCGCCATCGCGAAATCCGAACCCAGGAGCTCTGGCCTGCTTGTTGATTCTGTCGGCAAAAGGATTCTCCACTGTTAAGGTGTCGTCGGAGTCGTCGTCACCGATAGACGGTGGTGGTGGTGATCGGCGGTGGGGAGCCCCGCCAAAACCCTGACCTCCTCGACCACCGTGGCGTCCCTCGGGATTGCCCCCGTCAGCCACATCGCGATTTCGACGCGTCTCGTCCATCATGGTGCACATCATCAGTCGGAGTTCCTCGAAGCCCGTCGAAAGATCCACAAATCGTTCATCAAAACCGTTGAATCGCTCATCAATTCTTTGAAATCGTTCATCAACGGAGTTGTCTATCACGGCTTTGTCCTTCTTCGGCGGAATCGTGGATCGTCGGCTGGTCTGCTGATAGCAACTGATGTAGAGGATGTATACGAAAGGGAATTAAGAACGCAAGAACAATTTTCCGTTTCACAAAATAGTAATACAATGAATTAATAATACTGTTCACTGAGTGGGTACATATATGAAGAGCCCACTACTCTTCAACTTCCTAAATTATTTAAATAACTACTCCACTAATAAAAATAACATAACTGAAAACCATACTAGCTAATAAATCGACAACTGATAAAACTGGAAAATAAATAATCTAAACTCGAAGATGGTCATATTTCTGCAGAAACGCCAATGTGGCCTCATCTCCATCAAAAGGGCAGTATTTTGCAATATTCTAGAAATCTTCCTAGGCGGCGCTCGTGCACCTCCGATGTGTACAAATCGACAGAAAAAATCGGTCAGGCGGCCCTAGGATCTTCTAAGTGGACTTTGTGGGGGGCTCAGTGGCCAGACGGTTAGGCGGCGCCTAGGCGGGCGTAGGTGCTCCTAGGCGGGCACGGTGGCACTTTTTCAGTTTTTTTTAATAATTATTTTTAGTACTAATTATATTATTTTGTTCCCATGTTTTATTTAACATATTAATTTTATTATTTTGGACTTAGGTGTGTCGAATTATTATAATTTAAGATAATTTTATTGTGTAGGTAGTTAAAATAAATTAAAAATAAGGTACTTAATATTGATTTCTAAGCACCGCCTAGGCGCTAGGCGGTGGTCGAGCGCATAGCGGGCAACGACTTTTGGAACACTGGTATTATGCATAATTTTTCAACATATAGTATATGTATAATTTATCCTTGAATTAGATAATAGTTGATAGAACTCAATTGATAGTTGATTGAGATAATAGAAGATAAATTTTTGTCATGTTTGAACTCAATAGATAGCAATGAGATGATTAGTCGGTTGATACGTAATCTATAATTATATTAAAAGAATAACCATTTTAGATGTTTGGCTCCAATTTTATCTACAAATACCCGCCAATTTTATTAAAAGTGTTCTAAAAAATAGTAATTGCTGGACAATTATGAATAGGAAAATAAAGCGGCTGATTTATTGGGATAACGTATGATGGGTCTTCTCCTAGATCTGGAGTGAACCGGTGGAAATGAGCTCCGATCTGTTCGAATGAGCACCAAATCGTCCGTGAACCGCTGCAAACACCTGCAAGAACTCAACACCTGAAGTGTTTCCGGTAAAGAGCCTCCGACGCTCAAGTCAGTGAAGGAGAAGAAGATGAGCTTTGCTTAGTAGGAGCAGCAGTTGAAGAATGAATGAAGAGAATGAAAGTTATGGTTTGGGGTTACCTCAGCTCCTTTATATAGAAGTAGAAACACTTACTTGAAGTACCTAAAATTCCCTGACCGACTTACACGAAGTGTCCAAAATGCCCTGGTCGGTTCGCATTCCGCCCACTCCTGAGTGCACATCTAGACTCCTTCTTATCATGTGTGAACTTAGCCTCGCTTGGATATTTTCCATGTGTTATATTCAAGTGTATCGAGTCCTCAGAGGTCTCTTTAAGTCAACTTTGAATACCATCAAATCGACCTAAAGTCGTATACGTATTGCGGGTATTCCGTCACGCCTATTCGTCTTTTATGGAAGAAGTCGACTTATCACAAGTCGACTTGGTAAAATTGTTTCCGGATTGTTGTCGGGTTAATGGCGATCCCCGGATGACTGATGGGCAGAGTCGACTTCGACGACGTCGACTCCATGATGTCGTCCAACAGTATTTATTTAGTCGAGTGACTAGCACTTGAACCAGACTATGAAAATAGGGCTATATCAACGTACATAGAAGAAATCTTATCTCATCTTTAATGTGTTCACACTTAAAAAATTGAATCTGTACACACTTAATTTCATACAGACGTCGCATATTATCTCATTTTAATCTGGTCACACTTAAAAAATTGAATCTGTTCACAGTTAATTCCATACACACGTCGTCCTTAAAGATCAGACCATATGAAGAATATAGATTGCTATAAATTTTAAAAACCTCATCTCTTATCTATCTATTCTAACATATTTTTTCCAAAAAACTATCGTAACAGAATTTCTTTTTTCTTAAAACAAGTTAATTGTCTAATTGCAAATATAAATCATTCGGTAGAAATGTTTAAAAAATAATAATTTTCACTTATCTAAATACTAATATTTTTTAACAATTATTAACCCTTATAATATTTTAGATATTTTAAACATTAGACAAAGACTAAGGAGCTATATATATATATATATATATATACACACACACACACATGTATGAGGTTAAACTTAAGTATTTTTTGACATGTTTTCCGTAGTTTAGAAAGTGGCTTCAAAAAATTTTCAAGAATAATATAGAATATTGTATATACTCTTTATATATGTGATATAATATTTTAGAGGTCTTTAGTATATTTATCACAGATTTCTCTCCCAAACTACATACGATAAAAATTTATAAGATGAAATGTAGAATTAATATATTCGATCTCCCCAAAGAAAAACGACTTATTTAAAAAATGATTATTCGATCTTAAATCTTCACAATTTTCCCTCAGTTGGTTGACCTCAATTGGCCTATTCTATTTTGGTAGTTTTTTTTTTTTTTTTTTTTTTTTTTTTTTTTTTCTCTATTTCCAGAATATGAGTGTGTGACTTGTTAGAATTGATTCTATTAATAGTACAGAGAATATGTCTTTCACCTTCATAAAGATGGAAGAAATGTAGAATTAATATTGTCTTCAATTTTAATATGATTATTAGTTATATATATCTGTTACAGTTTACATAAATCTCTGAGTTGTATTTGTAAACTTAATAAATCTGCATAAAGCGTGGAATTATTTGTGTACAAAATTTCTTTTTAACGGTAACAAACTTATAAAAAAATAATAATTTTGAAATATTATGTACTCAATTTTGAGAAGTCGTCATAATTTGGGATCATGTCAATATTATTTTATATATACTTGGTAAATTTTTTCGCAAAAAAATTATAATGTCTTTATTTAGCTTAAAAATTTTAGATACTTTTATATAATATTTTATCATGTCATATTATAACTACACACACACACACACACACACACACACACACACACACATATA
>CACSLK010027838.1:4993720-5014618 GCA_902706635.1 Striga hermonthica | reverse complement strand
TGTCCTGAGTCGGGTAGTTCTCCTCGTGGGGCTTCAGCTGTCGCGAAGCGTAAGCGACAACCTTGCCCTCCTGCATCAGCACGCACCCAAGTCCCTGCTTCGAAGCATCACTATAGATAGTGAAACTTCGTGTAGGGTCCGGAATAGTCAGCACGGGTGCCGTAGTCAACCTCCTCTTGAGCTCCTGAAAGCTCGACTCACAACGGCTACTCCAATCGAACTTAGTCCCTTTCCTCGTCAAGCGTGTCAAGGGTAGGGCTATCTTCGAAAACCGCTCAATGAACCTCCTGTAGTAGCCTGCTAACCCGAGAAAACTCCGTATCTCGGTAACAGACCTCGGTGCTGACCAGTTCCTCACTGCCTCGATCTTCCCGGGATCGACCTCAATGCCCTCGGCTGTAACAATGTGACCGAGGAATGCCACTCGCTCGAGCCAAAACTCGCACTTCGAGAACTTGGCGTACAGTCTCTCCCGCCTAAGAGTCTCCAACACGATCCTCAAATGCTCCTCGTGCTGGGCTGTGCTCCTCGAGTAGACCAAAATGTCATCTATGAAGACGATGACAAACTGGTCCAAGAATGGGTGGAAGACACGGTTCATGAGATCCATGAATACCGCCGGCGCATTGGTCAAGCCGAACGGCATCACGACAAACTCATAGTGACCGTATCGGGTACGAAACGCGGTCTTCGCCATGTCAGACTCTCGAATCCTCAACTGATGGTAACCCGAACGAAGATCTATCCGGGAAAACACACGGGCACCTCTCAGCTGGTCGAATAAGTCCTCTATCCTGGGGAGTGGATACTTGTTCTTCACCGTCAACCGGTTCAAGTCCCGGTAGTCGATGCACATGCGCAGTGTCCCGTCCTTCTTCTTCACAAAGAGGACAGGTGCTCCCCAAGGTGAAACGCTCGGCCGGATGAAGCCAAGACCCAACAACTCCTGAATCTGAGTCTTCAACTCTTGAAGCTCTTTCGGCGGCATACGATACGGCGCTTTCGACACTGGCCCAGCTCCATGCAACAGGTCGATCGTGAACTCCACCTGACGACTAGGTGGTCCTCCCGGTAGCTGATCTGGAAAGACTTCCACAAAATCTCTCACTATGGGTACATATCCGGGCATGCGCTCCTCCGAAGGTTCCTCGAGTATAGTGACTAGATAGCCCTGACAATCCTCCCTCTGTAGGCACTTAGTCGCCTTCGCCATGGAAATGATACGCGGTAAAGTCCTCATCCTCGTCCCGAAGAATGTGATGTGGTCTCCATAGGCTAAGTGCAACGTCACCTCTCTATCACGACATCGGATGTCTGCGTGATATCTCTCCAACCAATCCATGCCGAGAATAAGGTCAAAGTCCCTCATCTCGATCACGAATGCGTCTACCTCTAGAGTTCTGCCTCCAATACACATGCTAAGGTTCTTGGCCAGGGAACTCGTGACTATCTTCCTCCCCGAAGCTACGCTGATCTCGAGGGGGTCGACGTCACTCACACCCTGGACCCCTATGGCCTCTAGACACTTGGTCGAGACGAACGAATGTGTCTCCCCGGTATCGAACAAAGCTAAAACAGGTACATCGAGTAAAGAGAGCATGCCAGACATGGTACCTGGCTGCTCGGCGGCCTGCTCCTGGTCAAGTGCGCAAATACGGGCAGGTGCACCTCGAGGTGGGTGCTGAGCTGGCTGTCTCGATGCTGGCTGTCTATGAGCTGGCGGTCTCTGGCCCTGCTGGGGCTGTGGGCGATCTGGGCAGTCTGCGATCTTATGACCGGGCCTGCGGCAACGATAGCAAATGCCCTGCCCAGCTAGGCACTCTCCCCGGTGGACGCGCTGACAAGTAGCGCAAATAGCTGGGGGCTGCGGGACCGGTGGTGCTGCCTGAGCTGGGGCTCCTGGTCGACGGTTCCTCCTATCGTCGCGACCTCTCCACTTCCTCTTGTGTCGGTGCTGCGCCTGCTGAGGTGGCGCTGGCAGGGCTGGCTGGATGGCAGCTGGCTGTCTGGCTAGTGGTGCCACTTGAGCTAGTGGCTGTGCAGGAGTGTCTAGCAGCTGGGATGCCTCAATCTGCTGAGCCCGCTCAACGGTCTCAGCATAAGTCAAATAGCCATGGCTGGCTACGAGCACTCGAAGATCTCTGGTCAGGCCATTGCAGAAACGGGAGGCCTTCTTGTCATCGGTGTCCACAAGATGGCGTGCAAAGGTGCTCTTACGAGCGAACTCCCGCTCGTACTCCTCAACCGAACGGTCTCCCTGAAGCAAGTCATCGAACTCTTGCTCCATCCTCTCGCGAAAGTGGCGAGGGTAGTACTTGGCCTCCAAAATCCCCTTAAGCTGATCCCAAGTCAGCTGGTCTCGCTCGCCAGCTGTCCTGAGACGCCAGTAATCGTCCCACCAGTCTCCGGCCGCACCCTCTATCTGAAACTCGGCACAAGAGACCATGTGCTGGTCGGATATGCCCATCATCCGGAAAATACGATCCATCTTGCAGATCCAGTCTCCTACGGCCAACGGGCCCTCCTCTCCAGTGAAGACCGGAGGGGCGTAAGTCCGGAACTGGGCTGCGACTACTGACTGATCCCGCTCTGCGGTGGGGCTCTATGGGGCGGCATTCTGAATAGCCAAATAAAAACTTGATTAGTATAGCCAATTAATAAATAGCTACACTACTTGACGAATTTAAGTAATTTACCGAAAACACCTAGCTTGGCTAGAGTTCCAGTTTCTGCTTAACTCTACTGATTCTAGTTCAAATTCTGATAAAGTCTAGAGTTGGACTTAGATAAACTTTCTATAATTCTGTCTAAAGTTCTCTTTCTAGTCGGAGGATAGATGGCCCCTAAGGTTTCTTACTATATTCTCATGCACTTGCAGAAATTTAAAAAACTTAGGTGACTTACCTCGGAGTCGGCGCGGCGTGAGCGTTGCGTGGTCATGCTTTTCTAAACTTTTAAGTATACAGAACCACAAAGTGGCTCTGATACCAACTGTAACACCTCGCCTAATTATTTCTAGAATTTTATAAAATCAGAGTAAAATTTTTGCTTTTTATTTTCGAAAAACTCTTAAACTTTATTTTCGAAAATACTTATACTAACTTGCGGGATGCTACTGACTTAAACTCTTTCTCATGCAGACGTAAATAAATACATGCAACCTAATCAAATCCGTTATATAAAGGTACCACGGAGATAAAGGCATTATACATGCATAAGTCTGATAATCTCATAATACATACTAAGTCTGAAACGTGCGGAAGCTGAAACATAATATGTCTACGCATAGTAATAATAGTACATGTTCAATAAATGACATGCAGATGCGTTACAAAAAGACTGCTAATGACCATGACCACCACTGAAATCTCACGCGCCACGCGCCGCTCCGTCACCTGAAAAACGTAATGGGGGCGTGAGCAAAACCACTATGCTCCGCAAAGACCAGTACTTAATTATATAGCATCGTTGATAACAATATCATGACTTTAAGTATATAAGAACTGATCGGAACTGAAACTGTAACTAGGGCAACTGATGGTCATAAAGACCCTGGGCTTAAAAGCCAATTATGTGCACACTCCGGGGGATCATTAAGGCCAATTAAGGCCTCCCTCAGAATCACGGGGGATCATTAAGGCCCGCCACGACCTCCCTCATGATGATCTAACTATTTCTCATACATACCTCGGACATGGTACGAAAATTAAAGATGATGTATAACCAGTACGTGACCCCCACCTGATAAACTGCTACTGCTAGGCAAGTGCTGACTGATTGGTAGCTGTCGGAGGCTCGACTCTCCTTAAGCTACATAAATATTTGAGCAAAATGTACTAAGTACTAAGCTCAAATAAAACTTGATTCTTATCATTAATAGATCTTACTCGGTTCTCTCGCTTGATTAAAATATCATTTAATCTGGATTTAGATGCTTTGAGCTATTCTGAAAAGATTTGTTGACTTTGAGGCATTCTAGAGTTCTCTGAAATATTTCTAAGTCTGGTCTGCTTATCTGATTTATCTGATCTAACTTATCTGACTGATCTGATCTTATTTATCTAACATGGTGCAACTCGACTTAATCGTGGTCCGGGTGCATATGCACGGACACGACATCAGCCGACGCACAACTTTTCTACCCAGATCTAGAGTTCATCCGGACTGACCGGAAAAGGCCAAACTAGGGTTCTCTACTCAACCGGCTATCTATCTCGGTTCAAGTCAAAAACTCAAACTTTAAGTTCAACTCGATTTCTAGTGATTTTAGTCGAGTCTCAACCGGATAAATTCTAAGGTTTTCACCAAAGCAGCTAAAGTCTCGAATTTGTAGGCATACCAAACAACCTCTAAAAATTATGAAATTTAAACCACGTCATACTCAGCATTTATAGGATTTTTCGTGAAAGTGGCATCGAATTTCGAGGTCTTTATCATATTTATCAAAAATCGGGCATTCAGCTACATATTCAAAAATCCAGTTAACATACTAAACGAGCACCAAAAATTACGAAATTAAAACCTAGGCCTCAAGTCAGCTAATCAGAATTGATCATATTTATTTTGACATTTTAACGCGTCTATCGAAAAATATCAATTTATTAGCTTTAAGCTCGTATGTACCGATCAATTCAAATCAACATTTCATAAATTTTATCTCGTATATATCATCAAATTATACCATATATTTCAAGCTTTAGCCGTTATACCTCAAATGCTCGAAAAAGAGCTGATCGGGCTAGGGAAATGGAAGAAAAATGGAGCAAGAATCCGGTCAAGTCGGACCGGTCCAACTAGGGGTTGCTTGGACCGGATTTCTTGGGGCTGTGGCAGCGAACTGGGTCGGGTCTCACGGATCTGGACTGCTGGACCCGGGTTTGAGGTGGATCTGAGGAGCTGGTGGGTCGGAAATGGTGCTGGGCTCGGTTTTGAAGCTGGTTCGGGGCTGAACTGCTGGTTCGCCGGGGAGCTCGGTTCTGGTTCGGAGGCGGCTCGGGGTGATGGTTCACTGCTGGACCCGCGCTTGAGTGGCTCGAACCGGCAAGGACGAGGTGGTTGCTGCTCGTAAAGATGTCGGGTGGTTGCGGATCTGTGAGCTGGACGGCGTCGTGGAGGGCCTGGTTGGAGTGACGCGGCGGAGCTGAGCTGGGCTGCTGGTCTGCTCGTCGGGACGCGGGCCGTGTGGAGGAGCTTGGTCTGGTCGGCGTCGTGGAGGGCCTGTGGGGTGCGAACCGGCGTGAAGGAGCTGGAACCGAGGCTAGGACGCGGCGGAGCTGCTCGTCGGGAAGGAGGGCGACGTGAGCTCGCCGGAAAAACGGGTGGAGGCGGCGACAAGATCTTGCTGCGGGGCTTGAGCTGCGGGCTGTGTTCTTGCCGTGAAGAGCTGGACGATGGTGAGCTGTGGAGGTGGAGCTTCGGTGATGGTGGCCGCGTGAAGGTCTCCGGCGGCGGTTCGCCGGAGCTAGGAGCTGGTCGTCGGAAAACGGGTCAAGCCATGGTGGTTCTTGGGAATGCTTACTAGCTTAGATCTTAGAATTGGAGATGGTGATGGTGTTTGGATCTTGAAAAATGTGGGAGAAGATGAATAGTAACTTGGGGGGGGGGCTAGGATTTTTTTTTTGTTGGTGTGTTGGGAGACATGGGGACATGGTATTTATAGGAGGGTAGGGAGCTTAGGGTTTTTTTTTGTAGAAATTGGGCTTAAAAATCGGGCCTAATAGATTGGGCTCGATTTTTAACGACTTGGGCTCGGATATTTAATTGCTACTAGGCTCGATTATTTAAAATACTACTTGGGCTTGTAAATAAATAAATATGCAATTAATATTAATAATCCTCCGCATAATTAAAATAATACTAATTTCGATAAATAAGTCGAGCTACTAATATAATTTTTGTCCGGGGTGTTACAATCTATCCTCTTTAAAACATTTCCGTCCCCGGAAATGATAAAACAAAACATAAGGCCAACTCGACTAAAACTAGAAACTGAAAATACATAATATGATACTACTAATCAGAACTGGAAATCTGGATAGCGAGCTCGAATGTCCTCCTCTCGCTCCCACGTGGCCTCGGCCTCGCCGTGGTGAGTCCACTGGACTCGAACGAGCGTTACATCTCTGCTCCTCAGCTGCTGAACCTTTCGGTCCAGAATAGCAATCGGCTGTACCTCGTACGTCAGGTCCTGCCCGACGTCAAGCTCACTGTAACTCAACACGTGCGCTGGATCATACACGTAATCCTTCAGCATCGAAACGTGGAAGACGTTGTGCACACCCGAAAGCTCGGGTGGCAACGCCAATCGGTATACGGCCTCACCCACTCGCTCGAGGATCTCGAATGGGCCTAAGAAACGGGGCTGCAGCTTCCCCCTCTTCCCGAAGCGAACCACGCCTCTCAAAGGCGTGATCTTCAGGAATGTCTTATCTCCCTTCTCGAACTGGATATCTCGTCTACGCTGGTTAGCGTAACGCTTCTGTCGATCCTGTGCCACCTTCATCCGCTCACGGATCAAGACGACCTGCTCCACCGTGTCCTCGATCAACTTCGGACCGAGAACCTGCCGTTCGCCGACCTCATCCCAATAAAGGGGTGATCGGCACTTGCGACCGTATAACTCCTCGTACGGTGCCATCCTGATCGACGCCTGATAACTGTTGTTGTATGCGAACTCCATCAACGGCAACAACTCCTCCCATGAACTACCACGGTCCAGAACACATGCTCGAAGCATGTCCTCGAGTGTCTGGATGGTCCGCTCCGACTGCCCGTCGGTCTGCGGGTGGAAAGCGGTGCTGAACCTCAACTGTGTCCCCACGGCCTCGCTGAGGCTCTTCCAGAACTGACTGGTAAAATGAGGGTCTCGATCTGACACTATGACCTTGGCGACTCCATGAAGTCGCACTACCCCGCGAATATAGATCGTCGCGAGTTGGTCCATGGACATCGTCATCCGCACGGGCAAGAAACGAGCCGTCTTCGTCAGTCGGTCCACAACTACCCAAACTGCATCATGCTGCTCCCTCGATTTGGGTAGTCCCGTAACGAAATCCATGGTAAGCTCTTCCCACTTCCACAGTGGGATCTCCAAGGGCTGCACTAAACCCGGTGGAAACTTGTGCTCGGCTTTCACCTGCTGGCAAACCAAGCACTTCTTCACAAACTCAGCAACATCTCTCTTCATGCCCCTCCACCAAAACGACCCTTTCAGGTCGTGGTACATCTTGGTGCTGCCGGGGTGCGCCAAATAGGGTGCACTGTGAGCCTCGGTCAAGATCTCCTTCATCAGGGCCTCGACATTCGGCACAACGAGCCTTCCCTTATACTCCAAGGCACCATCTACGCCTCGGTAAAACCCCTCTACGCCCTCGACAACAACCTTCGCCCTCATGGAACGGACGAACTCATCAATGGACTGATCTCTCTGAACTCGATCTCAGAGCATGGTCCACACTCTTATCGACCGGACACCTCCTACTACAGGCATCGTAGGAAGTGACTCGACGACGTTTAACTGCATCCGAGCGAACTCTCGAAGGAGCTGACTCTGCTGGGTGATCATGCAAGTCAACTCGCCCCTCGCCTTTCGGCTAAGGGCATCAGCTACCACGTTCGCCTTCCCCGGATGATACTGAATGGTGCAATCATAATCCTTCACTAGCTCCAACCATCGCCTCTGGCGCATGTTGAGCTCCTTCTGCGTGAAGATGTACTGCAGACTCTTGTGATCGGTGTAGATCTCGCACCGACCACCATACAAATAGTGCCTCCAAATCTTGAGCGCGTGGACAACGACCGCCAACTCAATGTCATGAGTCGGGTAGTGCTTTCGTATTTTTGCGCGTTTTCTCAGTGTTTTTAGGTCCCTTTTTAGGCTCAACCGGTCCATTTTATCGTGTTTTGTGTATTTTTGTTATTGTATAGTGCTTTCGTATTTTTGCGCGTTTTCTCTTTTGTTTTGGTGTTGTTTAGGTCCACATTATTCGATCTTGGGAAGACGAACCATTTCCGAGACATTTTCGAGTCGTCCGAACCATGTTCGAGCCACACGGGCCATTTTCAAATCGTTCTCGAGAACATATATTAATTACGCGGCAATATCAATTTGAGCACTTCAAGACAAGGAGAACGAGATTTGGGAAGCGTGGGTTAAAGTTTCAAGTCAGTCGGATATGTGTGCGAGAAGTTACGGCGAATTGAGCATCAACGGGCCATGACCGAGCCCTTGCCCGCGCACAGCATGCCCAGCCTGCGAGCTCAAGGAAGAACCTGCGACCTCGAGAGTGCCTTCCACTCCATGCCGCGACCTCGAGGAAGAACCCGCGACCTCGAGAGTGTACCCAGCGCATGCCCGCGACCTCGAGGAAGAACCCGCGACCTCGAGAGTGCCTTCCAGCGCATGCCCGTGACCTCGAGGCCCATTCCGCGAGCTCGAGAGTGTCCCAGCGCCTATGTCGCGTGCCCGCGGAAGTCCCGGCGAGCTCGAGAGTGTCCTACTAAATGTGCGTGTTTTACTGTGTGTTTTGTGGTGTAGCTATATATAGACATGTTGCTTTGTATTTTTGGAGACAACCCTCATTTCCCAACTTTTAAGTTGGGAATTCCTCTCTATTTTCTTTTTTCTTTTTTTTTTTATGCTTTGGTTTGGAGCTTATGAATCAAGTTTTCCGGCGAACTTCCGGCGACATTGTTTCGAGTAAAGTCTCGAGCTTTTGACTCCGTTTCTTCTTCCAAGTGCTTGTAAGAGTGGGTACTTAGTCTTTAGCCTCATTACTTCGTATATCTTTGTTTGCTTTTCTGAAAATTGATATTGTGCTTGAGTTGCTTGGAGGAAAAGATCGAATCTTTAGATCGTGAATGCTTGACTAAGTGTGATTAGGAGTTGAATGCTTGCTCGTTTTGTGCTAGAGCTTGGTTTAGCTTTCTAGGGTTTTAGCTAGCATGACAATGTTCGGTTATTTGCGTGTGATTGATCATGGAGACTCCAGAAAACCAAAATCTCTCTTTCCCCCTTGATTTCTCTCATGTTCTTGCGTGCTTAGTTAATTGCTTTCAATTGCTCTCATTTCGTAGATTAACCTAGTTTAAATTCAAACCCTCAAATTGCGAGTAGAATTTTTAGGACCTTCTTTTTGGTTGTGTGACTTTGACGACTAGATAGTGAACGAAGCTCCGAAGAGCCTTCCTTTGAGAACGACCCGAGTCGGGTAGCTCGGTTACCACATGCCCAAAAATATACTTAACAAACCCTTCTAAGAAATTGTGCTTAACATATCAAAACAATCAAGGAACTCAACCTGCACATCACTCAAGACGACAAAAATGAAGAAAACTGAAAAATAACCAAAAAAACAAAGAAAGACACTAAATAGAGGAATACATGGAAGAAAACACGAAACGAAAAAACAAACGTAAAGACCTAAAATAGGAAAAAAAAAAAGAAAAAATAATAACAAAAAACGCAACAAAAATGGGACAAAATTTTTTCACTTAGATAGCGTGGGTTGTCATCGGGCGAACAGAAGATCATTCTATCAGTTACTTGCGAAACAAGAATTGTGGTTCACAGTCTAGATGGAAATAAACACTCCATATGAATGGTTGTAGTGTCAACGGCAAGATTGGTCTTGACTGATTAGTTGCACTGATACATTTATGTATTGAACAAGATCCCAGAGAGGAGAAGTTCGTTTTATACAGATCACCGAAACGAACTACGACTCCATTAATTATTGCGTTCTCTGAACCCGTAAGATATTAAACTAACATATATATGTTTTATATATTACTTTGATTCACTTGGGTGAGGTTCAGTTCGCTGGACTAATATTCTTACTGTCTTGGGTAATAGTGTTGTATGTGTGATGTGTTGTTAGGTTATTTACGATCACCATGTACGTTTAGTTTGATGATGTCTTCGAAGTGAGTTCATGTAGGATTATTATGTTAAACCCTGCATGTGGATTAAATTCCGGCATAGCAATAATGTGGGGAACGTGCGCTAACTTCGGTGAAATAATAATATATTAACTAATTCTTGATTGTCAGTAATCAAATTAATAATGGACATTATATCTTAAACATGGGGAGGTAATTCGGGCAATTATTATTAAAGTTTCAATTATAATTTGTGCTATGAAAAGAGAGTGCAATAATATTATGTTTGTTTCCTATGATATTATTTAAGTAATTGGAGAAGTAGACCAGGCCCACAGTTAGTCCATTACTTAAGAATCCTTATTGCTATTCTCCTAAGGATCCCTACAGTAGCTCTATACTCTAGCCGATCTATATATACATCATTAAGCTCATGAGAAGAGAACAGATTTTCACGTCTCATGTGAAAACCGGTTGACCCCTTCTCTATCTCTCTTTTGACCTCATTAGAGTTTTATCTTCTTCTTGTTGTTCCACCGATACAAGTTGAAGAGGTGTACGAGTAAATCAGTAGAAGATCTTCTGGTAATGAAGACCCCGTGATTAATATATATATATATGTCAACCCCGGAGACGACCGTCGACCACCGTGAGCCGAACCAGACCGCCGCTGACAGCCCACGGACAACCGACGATCACCGCCGAGGAGTTGAGCCCACGACGCTGTGACTGACGACAGCCCACGCGACACGACCGGTACACCATCGCAACACAAGCCCTTCTCCGCGACACGATCGACCAATCCCACCTCACGTACGTGGTGCCGACATCCTCGTGTCCCAATCTCGGTTAATCCGAATCCGTGAGATTCAAAAATTTTTAAGCCGTAAGTTTAATATGTCAAACCTTTAGACTTGTTGAGCATATGTTTACGTTTTCTATTGAATTTGTTACTTGTACATAACGAGATCCTTATAGATTCCAACAAGTGGTACTAGAGCACTTGGTTAATTCGTTTTGTACAAAATTCAAATTTTTACAGCTTTATTTGATAATATGCGTTCAAACGCAGCCATATATATTAGATTATATTCGCATAACTCGGTTTTGCAGGAATTAGTTTAATCCACTATTATGGCTGATTATGTGCTTGATGAATTTGTTGAATGTGATGTATGGTTTTAAATTAGTTTTGAAAGCCCCAGACATGTCGATGAATTAATGGATGAACGTTTGTAATAATTATTCGCCCAGGGGTTGACTGGATAGATTTAATTATTTGTTTAGAAAACATGTACATCAATTCGTTGGATCTAGGATCGGATATGTAATTTTGTAAATTATATTTTTCATGTTGTGATTGTGTGTTGATGACTGGGAAATCACAAGAGATCAACGAACTTTAAAAACCAACCGCACTTGGGCCCAACGGACCGCCGACGGCCAGACAGCACAATCGGCGGCGAACGGCAGCGCGGAGGGCACCGGGCGGTGGCCAGACGCGTGGCGAAGAAAAAAATTATATTTCCGGCAGGTTTTCTGGCGACTGGCGGTGGCGGCCCGACAACGGCATGCTGATGGCAGGTGGTTTACTTAATGGACATGTAGTACAATATCTTTCAAGATTTTACTGTAGTGGGAGTTCTAGTTGGACAAGAAAAGAATCAGATATGTTACCTTGTTTAAGGAGACTAAATATTTAATGGTCATAATAGTGAATTTATTTATTTAAATTTATTATGTCCATTAGTTAATTATTTATTTATGCATGTTAATTAATTATTGCTTTGACATGAGATTAATTTAAGATTGCATATTTATTTATGCATGTTAATTAATTATTACTTTTGCATGAGATTAATTTAGAATTACATAAATATTTAAATACTTTAAAAATCCTCATTTAAATTATACTATGTTTGAGAAGAGATATTAAATTAAAGTTAATTTCAAAATTCCTAAGGTCTCCATTTCTAATTTGTTGGTAAATCAATTAATTGAATTATGGCTCCCCTCGGGTGACATCACAAAAATTAATTGTAGAAAAATACCAAGACGAATTTCTAAATAGACGATTAGAGGAAATCTTATGAAAGCGTACGGGATTCTTCTCGGGTGACGTATAAGATGACCTTAGGATCGAGAAATGGAATTCACTTATAATGCGATTAAATTTATTAACCCCCCTCGGGGTCCCTGAATTTTATTACATGGCCAACGGAGACATACTATTAATTTCGTTCGTCATTAATTTGGTTTTGACTTATGGAAATTAATGGGTTCTTGAAAAGCCCTTCTATGGCGAATGTTGCGTAATGTAGGGTTACCCTCGTATCATGCATTACTCACTGTGTTTTGAGATGTTGGTAAATTTAAGTAAATATTGTCTTGAGAATATAAATATTAACAGTTAAATTCAAAGTGTATAATCTGTAAAATTATTTACATTATTCTCAGGCTATATTCGTCATGTTGTCAATCAGTTATCTGTCATTCTAAAAGAAAACCAGCTTACTGGTCCTCATTACATTGATTGGAAGAGGAACTTAAACATTGTGTTGACTTCTAAGGGGTATAAGTTTGCGAACACTGCGGCTTGCCCGGTAGAGCCCGCGACCGATGCTCCTGAACAACAGAAAGGGGAGTATGCCCGGAGGAAGAAGGCTGATGAGATGGCAAAGTATTACATTCTGAGATCTATGTCGAATGTTCTTCAACATCAACATCATTCTATGAACACAGTGACAGACATACTTCTCAATCCCATGTATTTGTTTGGGCATCATCCTAGGGCTGCTAGGCAGGAATCTTTGAGTGCTCTGATGAGTACGCGTATGGCTGAGGGCACACCTGTAAGAGAGCATTCTTTAAGGGTTATGGCGCAGCTAACTGAGCTTGAGGTTATGGGAGGTTTTATTGACAGGGAAACCCATGTTGATATTATGCTCAGTATCTCCAGAAGAGGTTTGATCAGTTCCGGTTGAACTACAACATGCACAAGATGCATATGGCTCTTCCGGAACTGCTAGCTGAGCTTCAGTCGGCAGAAGACTTATTCACTCAAAACCCTCAGGTGCTAGTCGCCGAGCAGGTTGGACCTTCTAGGCCTCACAAGGGCATGAAGAGAAAGAAGTGTGCTGAAAAGGCGAAGGCACATGATGCTCCGGTTGCTCCACGACCGGCCCCTCTGGCTGTGGCAAAGAAACCAAAAAGAAGATTCCACAAGTGTAACAAGTCATGACACTGGAAGGTCGACTTCCCTCTCCTCAAGAAAAGGCAACTCCCTTATAAATGTCGTAGAAACATATTTAGCGGTTGTATCTACCATAACCTGGTGTAGATACTGGAGCCACTGCTTATGTATGCAATTCCTTGCAAAGGTTCTAGGAAACCAGACGACTTAAAGAGGGAGAGATCACCGTCTACATGAGAATGCCACGAAAGTGGCGGCTGTTGCAGTGTGAGACGTTACTTTATCTTTTGATAGTAGTAGTTTGGTTTTCATACATTGCCTTTATGTTCCTAGTTTTAGAAAGAACCTTATTTCAGTTTCTAAGCTTGTTTTGGATGTTTTTTCATTTACGTTTCATTACTTGGTTATTATTTGTTATGGAAATCATTTGATTTGTTCTGGTTCATTAGATGATAATTTATATGTTCTTGAACCAAACTATCCCACAGTGCAACAAACTAAACTGAATAATACCATGACTAAATCAAATAAGAGGAAGGATTCTTCGCAGATGAATCAAGCATATCTTTGACACATTAGGCTTCGACACATCAACCTTAGGAAGATTGAAAAGTTGGTATCTAATGGACATATCGGTCCATTAGAATATCATTATCCAACTTGTGATTCGTGTCTAGAAGGTAAGATGGACAAGAGACCGTTTACGGCAAAGGCGTTCAGGAGCCAAAAAGTGCTGGTCCTATGTCGATCCAGTCTAGAGATGGTTACGAGTATTTTGTCTCTTTTATTGATAATTACTCGAGATTTGGGTACATTTACCTATTGCACCACAAGTCCGAATGCTTTGAGAAATTCGAGGACTATCGGGCAGTTTTGGAGATGCTTCATAGTGAGATTATCAAGCCCCTTTGATCTGATTGAGGTGGCGAATACCTCTTTGGAGAGTTCAGGACATACTTATCGAAAGATGGGGTTAAATCCCAATTGACAGCACCCGATATGCCCTAGCATAACAGAGTTGCAGAGCAAAGAAATAAGACTCTTATGAAGATGATTCAGTCAATGATGAGTTGCTCAAAGTTACCAGAATCATTCTGGGGTATGGCATTGGAAAACGCATCGTACATACTGAACATGGTTCTTTCGAAGTCAGTTGACACTACTCCTTATGAGATGTGGAAAGGGCGCAAGCCTAGTTTCTCACAGTTTTGAGTATGTGGTAGCCATGCACATGTGTTAGTGCAGGAACCTGGTAAGTTGAAGAAATGTTCGGAATCACAAGTGTTCGTTAGCTATCCCAAGGGAATGAAAAGTGGATTATTTTATAGTCCCGAGGATCACAAGATGATCGTTAGTACGAATGCTAGATTCTTGGAAAAGACTATATTATGAATCACAAGCCTGCGAGTAGACTTGTCTGAGAGGAGTTGAGGAGTGAAGTCGATAGTTCCCCACCGAGTGCGCAAGTAGATACATCACATTATACTGCAACACGTCACACTGAGAGTGTACCCGTGTAGACAGTACCTCGTCATAATGGGAGGATTTCTCATTTACCCGACCAATGGATAGGTCTTGGAGAGTCATCGGATGCAGTTCCATGAGACCTAAAATCGGACCCAAGGACCAACAACGAGGCACTCCAACATAAAGATGCAGATTCCTGGAATGTTGCAATGAAAGCTAAAATGGGGTCAACGGACTCAAATCAGGTCTGTGATCTTGTAGAACCACCCGATGGGGTACGACCCATTGGATACAAGTGCGTCTATAAGAGAAAGAGAGGATCAGATGGGAAGGTGGAAACCTTCAAAGCTAGACTTGTTGCGCAAGGTTATACCCAGATAGAGGGTATATACTTTGATGAGACCTTTTTGCTAGTAGCTATGCTCAAGTCCATTCAGATTCTGTTGGTTGTAGCTGCTCAAATGGAATATGAGGTCTGGCAGACAGATGTCAAGATGACTTTTCTTAATGGAAACCTTCAGCATGACATCTATATACAATAACCAGAGGGATTAATTGCTAAGGGACATGAGCATCTAGTGTGTAAGCTTAATCGATTTATTTATGGACTAAAGAAATCTTCGAGATCTTGGAACATCCAGTTTGGTGAAGTGATCCCGTCGTATGGGTTCACTCAATCTCTGGATGAGCACTGTGTGTACAAAAAATTCAGTGGGAGCGTGATGGTGTTTTTTCTGCTTTACGTAGATGACATACTTCTTATTGGAAACAGTGAGAATTAGCTATCAGGCGTAAATGTGTGGTTGTCTAAGTAGTTGATATGAAAGACTTAGGTGAAGCAGGACACAATCTTGAAATTATGGTCATTCGAGACCGTGAGAAGAGAATGTTGTGCTTATCCAATCTTCATACATAGATATTGTCTTGGTTAGATTCAACATGCATGATTTTATGAAAGGTATGTTACCTTTCACAAGTGGAATTAGTCTATCCAAGGAGATGTCTCCTAAGACGTCCCAAGAGATAGAAGACATGAAGACAGTTCCTTATGCATCGACATTAGGAAATCCTATGTATGTTATGTTGTGTACGAGGCCGGATGTCGTTGGCATGGTAGCTAGATATCAAAGTAATCCAGGAGTGGAATATTGGTCTGCGGTGAAACATATATTCAAGTGCCTGAGAAGAACTAAGGAGTACATGTTAGTTTACCGTGCAGACAACTTGTTACCTCTTGGTTACAGTGATTCCGATTTCCAGGCAGACAGGGACGAGTGTAACACCTCCCTAAACTTACTAAAATCAGAGTAAATTTTTCGCGCTATAAATTGAAAGCACTGATTTAATTTTTGAACATTTCTTTAACTTTAATCTACAGGATGCTACTCAACTTTAATCTTATAGCTTTATCTCTTTAATTTATCATGCATGCGACCAAGTAAAAATTTATTCTAGAATTAAGGCCATGAATAGTACCGGATTAAATATGAATTTCTTAAAGTCTGACATCTGAAATACTAATCTAAAATCTGGCAGATAAATCTGAAATCTAATATACAAGTCTAACATGCAGAAGCAAACACAAATTCAGAAAACACAAGCAAGCATCAAACAAAACATATATAATCCAAACATGTTCAAATACTACATGACATGTTATCACTAAAATATCCTGAAGCTGGACCACCATAACATATCCACTCACGCGTCACGCGGGACTCCGCCACCTGAAAAACGGTTAGTGTGGGCGTGAGCATATATAATCCACGTGTGGCGCCTGAACCGACACTGAATATTCATCACATTTAATACCAAATCATGAAATCGGCATATGCGTAAATAAATTGGCTAACTATGGGACTATCAGTAATCCAGTACTCATATGCACATTCTAGGGGTCCCCTCTAACAGAAGTCCAGGCTGGGCATAGCACCACTCATATGAACGCTAGACTTATGCTGGGCATCACACCACTCATATCTGATTTGTCTATGTTCGCTCACTCGGTTTTCAAAAATCATTTTACGGATTTACGAGATGATTTTAAAAATTTATTGTCTTTGAGGCATACTAGAGTTCTTTGAAATACTTCTAAGTCTGGAACTATAATCTGACTGAATCTAATCAGACTGGTCTAAATCTGACTGAAATCTTTAATCTAGCTAAATCTGAATTATATATAGATCTTTAAATCTATCTGGATCTTAAATCTATCAAAAATTATAAATCAGATTGAAATCTTAAATCTAACTTGATTTGAAATTTATCTGAAATTTCTCGACCCGTCTGGACTGGTTCGACTGAGCTGGACCGACGACTATCTAGGAGTCGGTCGATCATTCGTTTGTCTATGTGTAGCTCGGTTTAACCGTGGTCCAGTTTCGGAGACAACTCGGGGTCTGCACAAACTCGACTGGCACGGCTTAGCTGATGTACGAGTTAAAAATGGTGTCACGGTTACTAACGCAGAGGCGTGCTTGGACACAACTAACAAAACATATCGCGAGACGGTAGATCGGACGGACTCGGTGCACGGGCACACACTCGGTGGTTCGTCTCCAACGGTCGGACGAGAGTCGAACACGTGTGTGGGATGATGATACGCGTTAACAATTAATGCTACGACGTCTACATTTATTTAAACGGCACGAGAGTTCGGTCGATTAAACTCGGATTCGAGCCCGATTATCGGAAACGCATAAAACTAGGGTTTCTGATTCTCAAAAATCTTAACTCATTTAAAGTCAATATTTAAGTCACTAATTTATATGTGATTTATATCGACTTTATAATCAACAACTGCAGCTAAAATCATATCCGACTAATATTCTTAAATATCGATCTTATCGGCTAAAGTCCCAATTTTTAATCTAAGTCAAACGACACCCAAAATGCACGAAATATAGAACATATCATCCTCAACATACAAATGGTCTATGGCCAAAATACTAAGTCCAAAGTCAACTCCTAACCCATTCAACTAACAATCGCATCAACCGGTCAAATACGCATAAAATCGGTTCACCTATCAAACAAACTCCAAAATTTCCCGACCCGAATCCTAAGCCTCAAGACAATGCAACCAAATATATAAAATTCAATTCCCCATTTTATCGCATTAATATAAAAAGCTCAAAGAATGCACTTCCAGCTCGAAAAAATCCAAAAAATTCAAAAATCACTAAAATCACCAAATTATCATTTTTGTATCATCTCATTAATCACAACTAAACTCATGGAGAAGGGTTCAAGCCATTTTACCTAAAAATCAGGCTCGAATTGGAGAAACTGAGAATAGATTGAGCTAAAGAAAATGGATCGGTTGAAGCGAACCGGGCCAGGACCTCTTAAAAACAGGTCAGACCTGGGCTGAACTTCTCGGATCTGAAGCTGGGCGAGTCAGGCCGGAGCGAGTCAACTCGGTTTTGAGTTGATTGGTTTGAAATGGTTGGGACTCGGTTCAGTGATGGCTGGAAGTCAGCGCACGGTCGCGAGTAGGCTAAAAACAGAGCTGGTTACGGTAGACTCGGGCTGGACGGAGCTGAACTCGAGTGATTCGGTGCGCGATTCGTCTCTGGACTCGGGTTGAACGGGCACGGCTTAGGAGGCGCGAACTCGGGATGGGCGCGTCGGAACTCGACAGAACGGCGTGTGTACAGTCGCGAACGGAGCTGCACGATCCTGGTGCGTTTGGGTCCGGCTGGTGAAGGCACAAAGACGGGAGTGAGCTGCGGTGGAACGAGTTGCGTGGTGGAGGGCTCGGTTGGGTGGTGCGAACCGTGGCTGTGGTCGGGTGCTTCATAAATAGTAAATAATATTCTAGGCTAAGCAGAAATGTTGGCAGACTTCACCATGGAAGCCGAGTACATCGCAGCCTATGAGGCAGTTTGACTCAAAAACTTCTTAGTGGACTTAGAGGTGATTCCGAGTTTGCCACGTTATATCAAATTGTACTGTGATAACAGTGGAGCAGTACCGAACTCAAGGGAACCACGAGCCCACAAACCAAGCAAACACATAGAGCACAAGTACCATCTGATACGAGATATAGTTGGTAGATGAGACGTTGATGTTGCCAAGATTGCATCAAAGGACAACCTAGCTGATCCTTTCACGGGGGAAGGTCTTCGTCAAACACGTGGAAGGAATGGAGTCAGGTGTATGACGATAGAATCGACATGTGTCTTTTAGAATAACGGATTGATAGGACTATACTTGTAAAAGTAAAAGCTTTAAGTATAAGTGGGAGATTGTTAGTGTTATATACTAAAAGCTTGGCTTGGATGATATTACACTTTCACCCTTTATATGAGAATCATGTTTGATTAAACAAGTTCTATGTTCTGTTGTTTTGCACTTAGATAGATTGGGTCTTCATCACGCGAACAGAAGATTATTCTATCATTTACTTGCAAAATAAGAATTGTGGTTCACAACCTAGATGTAAATGAACACCCCATCCAAACGTTGTAGTGTCAGCGGTATATTTGGTTTTGACTGATTAGTTGCACTAGTACATTTATGTATTGAACAGGATCCCAAAGAGGAGAAGTTCGTTTTATAATAATCATCGTAAACGAACTAGGCCTCGGTCAATTACTGTCTTCTCTAAACCCGTAAAATATTAAACAGACATATATGTGTAGTATATATTACTTTGTCTCACTTGGGTGAGGTTTAGTTCGCTGGACTAATATTCTTACTGTCTTGGATAATATTGTTTTATGTATTATGTATTGTTAGGATATCTACGGTCACCATGTACGTTTAGTTTTGATGATGTCCCAGAAGTGAATTCATGAAGGATTATTATGTTAAACCCTGCAGGTGGATTAATTTATGCCATAGTAATAATAGCATCGATGAAATATTAAAAAATTGTTTAATTCTTGATTGTCAATAATTGAATTAATTAATGGACATTATATCTTAAATATTGGGAGGTAATTCGGGTAATTAATATTGGAGTCTCAATTGTAATTTGGGCTAGAAAAATGGAGTGCAATAATATTATGTTAGTGGACCAAAATATTATTTAAGTAATTGGGGGTATGGGCCAGGCTTACAGTTAGTTCATTACTTAAGAAGCTCTATTCCTATATCCTAAGGATCCCTATTGTAGCTCTATATATACATCATTAAGCTCATGAGAAGAGATCAGATTTTCCCATCTCACGTGAAAACCGATGGAATACAAGTTTTATCTTCTTCTTGTTGTTCTCATTCAAGTTTTATATTCTTCTTGTTGTTCCACGAATACAAGTTGAAGAGGTGTACGAGTAATAAAGAAGATCCCGAGATAATCGAGACCCGTGATAAATATATATATTCATCAACCCCGGAGACGACCGCTGACCATTGTGAGCCGAACCGAACTACCGCCGACAGCACCCGGACAGCCGACGATTGCCGCCGATGATTCGAGTCCGCGACGTCGTGATCGACGGTAGCCCACGCGACCCGACCGTCGCAGCACCACGACACGAGCTGATCCCCGCGACACGTGTTCGTGTTCTCGACATCCACGTGTCCCAGTCCCGGTAAATTCAAATCTGTCATATTCATTTTAAGCCGTAAGTTTTTTACGTTAAACCTTTAAATCCGTTGCACATAGATTTACGTTTGCTATTGAATTCGTAAATTGTACATAGCGAGATCCTCATAGATCCCAACACAATAATCGATTTGGTCTAGAGAAATTTCTTAATTTTCTTTAACTGTATTTAATTGTATTAAATAAAAATATTTAATGATTCATATAATAAACGTCTACACCAAATGATAGTGTACTAAGATTATAAATAATATATTTAAAGATAAATTTATTAGTTTTACTAGTAGAATATTCACTTGTGAGTTGTCCACACGTTTATGTAGGGAAAATAGGTCTAATTCATAAGTCTAGTGGGTTACTCTTCCTCCCACCAATTGGTTTTGGGATGGACCTCCCTTGGGCTTCATCTGGGTTTTTCCTGCCTTTGTGCGCTTCATCTACGTGGGACTGCACTCGTTCCCCCACCCACCCCTTTTCGGTTGTTTCTTACATGGTATCAGAGCCGATTCTATTAGGATCGTGTGATGACGTACCCGTTTTTCTCGGCTCTGTTGGGCTTGGATCCCGACTCCATATATGGGCTTGGGCTTCTTATGAAGGACTCACAAGTGAGAAGCGTATCAAAATATTCACTTGTGAGTTGTCCCACATCATTTATATAGGGAAAATAGGTCTAATTCATAAGTCCATTGGGTTATTCCTCATTCCACTAATTGGTTTTGGGATGAAACATCACTTGGGCATTATCTAGGCTTTCTCTGCCTTGGTGCGCTTCATTTGCGTGAGACCGCACTCGTTTCCCCTT
>CACSLK010027838.1:4979036-4990532 GCA_902706635.1 Striga hermonthica | reverse complement strand
AGAGAGAGAGAGAGAGAGAGAGAGAGAGAGAGAGAGAGAGAGAGAGAGAGAGTGTGTACCGGTACAAAGAGGTCGGTATATCAAAAGATACAACACCATCAGGCTTTGAATAATCAATGGGCTTCCACTGTTGTGCTTCCTGAAAATTTAATCAGCAATAAACATCAATAAGGAATTTGAACATTGCTTCTAATAAAAGAATATGACATAGATGTAATCTTCAAGCTGAAGGTATAATAAAGCCCAAAAAAAGAAATTAACTGTCTGAATTTCATGACCATGTAGGACTTATGTGGAAGGTACTCTGTACCAGTGTAGGGGGGATGGCTGATGTTGGAAATAAACTAAAGATTCCAATAAACGCAGCTTAATCCGTTTAATAAACTAATCGATCTGGAGTCCAAAATATAGCATTTATTTAAATCAGCCAAGTCTAAGCTCCTAGTTAAGCTCGTGAGCTTGTTTGTTCAAAAGCTAGCTCCTGAACTAACTCTTATGTTGGTTCATCAAAATTTTGTTTAGAGACTTATACCATTATTATTTATACATTGTTTCTACATAATAACTTTTGCTTCTCTAAAAAAAAAATGAAATATCTAAAAGGAAAGGGTTGAAAAAACTTTGATAAATAGAACAAGAATTAACGACAAAGATGACAAACTGGAATTCAAGACTTAAAGGAGCATATTTTGGTGCCTAATCTTCCAGGACAAAACTTTTGTTGTGACAACCAAGAAGCTCTTTTTATTGCATAAAAATTCAGCACGTCATGAACAACCCAAACATACAATGTACATTGTCACTTCGTTCGTGACAAAAGTGGAAGAAGGGTTCATTTCTAGCGAATAGAAATGTTAAATAAAAAGACCAACTCATATATATATTCACTAATGCGGTAAATGGAGTACAGATGAAACTTGAAAGACATTTTATGACAAGCTGGGAAATAATTATACATATCAGTGAACTTTGTATTTGTACCCTTGAACAACATAATGAAACAATCAATTCACAGGAAATTACAGACCTTTAATATTCTAAGTTCTATATAATATACAATCAGTCTACGAAAAAAATGTATGGTTTTTTCAAAATTTTATTTTTTTTTTCTTTTTTTTTATTGGGACGGGTCCACACCCGGGCCAGGCCCGGCCTGGCCTGCCGGGTCATGGACCCGGCACGGACCTAAGCCGTGCCGGTTCAGGGTCCACCAAACCAACCCTTCGGCCCAGCGGGCCAGGCCGGGTCGTGACCCGGCCCGGATTTTGGCCATGTCTATCTATATTCACAGTAGGATACTGTTGCAATATTATATTACAGAGTTATAGCATCCCAAATCAGATAAACCGACAGAAAAAGAATAATTACTTCACAAGAAATTCTTACATCAGTCGCCTCATGGTCGGGCTTTCCATGCTTCAGTGTCCATGGTGATCTTCCCTTCATTATATAACTGGTTAAGGCAGCAGCATAAACTAGTTAGTAGTATAGTAAATTTGTACAAAGCAACAACTGCAAAAAATAACAAATATGCTTTCTCAACAAATAACAATCAATCTTACTGTTCTAGAGCGCTTAATGCTAAACCAGGAAAGAGACCATAATCAAACGCCTGAAAAATAATTGGAGACATGTTACTACAGACAGTGTTACTATGACATTGTAAAGGATAAAATAATTTCTAACTCACTGGGCGATAGTTTCTGGCACGGTGAAGTTCGTTCCATATCCACGAACTTCTTAAGCTTTCCCAGAACGCCTCTAATGATGCCCCTTCATGGAGGGTACTGAATACAGATTCGGCTGCTAACATACCTGTGAGACAGAAAAGAAAATGCATTAGCATAACCGATATGTGCCGAAAAAATGCATTAGATTGATAGATGTGATTTTTCCTCAAAATCAGTCATAATATGCTGAAACAATTTAATTTTTATTAGTAAATCGTTAAATATCTTAATCCCTTATCATGCTGGTCATTCTATAATAAGGAAAATATATCTCGAGATGCTAACATTTACAAGTTGAACATAGTTCATCATCCAATGTCAATAAAAGCCAATATTTAAGCTGGCAAGAGTAGAATCACTATAAAACATATTTGCCAATAGCAATTAGAGAAAGACAAGGCAGGTTAGGAAATGGCCTGATTAGCAGGAGGAAGGTTTTTAACTTCTCTATTTTGATATCTTTCATCTATTTGAAGTTTACTCTTACGAAGACGATCAAAACTCTACCAGAAGCAGTTAATAAAAAATGGGTTTTTAAAACTCGACAAGATGTACATCAAAAAGATAATATACATATTAAGAAGGCATGGTTTGTAAAACATTCTCTAATGATGCATATCATTCATCATCAAGTAACAATTACCAGACCAGGGAAGTAATGAAATAATAGATATAGATTACTGATACCTGATTTCATTGCAGTGTGTGATCCTTTTATTTTCGGTACATTTAAGAACCCAGCTGAACATCCGATGATTGCTCCACCCGGGAAAACTGGATAGGGGATCGACTGAAATTTAACTTACATCATGAGCATTAGAATTAGATTATACATCAAACTTGCAGAAGACACTGTATTGAGGACAGGTATTTCTTTCAGTAATTAGCATATGAACCTAACGTTTCCGCTTTCCAACTTTATTAGTCATGATAATTATTGATTTTTAAAGTCACTCATAAACTTAAATTTTCAAAACTGAAGAAAAAAGGAAGTTTTGGTTCACCTGATAACCTCCTTCATTTAACGTGCGAGCCCCATACTCGAGAACTGTACCTCCTTCAAGGATGGGTTTAATGGCTGGGTGATGCTTAAATTTCTGTAGATGAGAAACGAAATATAAGATAAATATTTAAGCATTGCAGTAGCCACACTAGGCTGGTTAGCATAAAGATAGAACAAACAAGCCCTGAAATTCAGCATGCTGCTGCTTCTGAAAAAAAAGTCATCACAAAATCACAAAGTAGTCCCTCGTCACTATTCTTCTATTTTACAAATTGTACTTGTTGAGCATGTAATTGTAAAATAAACAAAAATCCCAAGGGGGTTATTTCTGAGATAGTGAGACGATTGAATTTGTCCGAGAAGAAAGTAAGGGGACAGTACAAAAGTTTAAACTTCAATTGAGAGAGGTATGGAACTCTAGAAGTATTTTGGTATAGCATAGGGGATGGAAAGAAATCACTATTCCCTTTATGAAACAATAATAATAATATCCAATTCGAAGAAACTATTTGCTAACTCTTTCTGTTCTACTTTCTATCCATTCCAGAGTTTGATTGATTGAATCTTTCTGCAGGATATTGACTTATCCGTTATCATTGAACAAATGAATCACCAAAGTCCTTCTGTAATCTCTCTATAGTCCCCTTACACACCCTACCAAAATCACTATACAGTCGATGGAAGCACTGGACACAGCTACAACAAGAAAGATGCAGTTACCAGAAAGAAGAAATATTTTTTCACAATTCTTACGAAATATAAGTTAGCAAGATTCAAGCAAATCCGTACAGTGCAAATTAACAGTGATATATAAGAAGCAAAAGTAATCAAGATATGTTTCATATTTACCTGAAATTCTTCATAAGGGTTCAAGAAAGGATTACGATAATTCAATGCAACAACGTATCCAATGGCCACCTACAGAGAAGGAAAAAAATAAAGGAAAACGAGATATCAAAACTAATAATCTCAAACCACCATCTATTATCTGCCACTGGAAACAGATAAAGGAAAACTATTGCAAGATGCATAAGTCAGGAACAGCAAGTTGAAACAAGAAAAGCGCTCCTTCAAAATGCACTTTTTTAAAAAGGAAACAAGAAAAAGACAGAACCAAATGAAATCAGGATCCAAAAATATATATATGTGTAGAGGGAAACAAGAAGATGACGATACCACAAATAAAATATGGATGTCCCCCAACAGTCAAGCCTAAAACTAGGAAACCGTAGTTCAAGCTATGTCCAATCTAAAATTAGGAAACAGGAGTCCAGGCTCTCTCACAAATGAGAATTAAAAACTTTTAAGTGAGAGCAACTAAGAAGAGAATCCTGCTATATTCTATAACTTGGTTCTGCCATCACTTTCCTGTCTAAATCACTCCACTACTGAGACAACACAACATTGTAAACTTTATGGCTCCACAGATAAACCCTCATGTATGAAGCATAAGTTATCTAGCCAAGAACAGAAGATGACTTGATAAACATTACCCAACTGTGTTCATGGTTATCTGAATCATTGTCACTATAAAAGGTATTCCCCTCACTGTATACACATATGGCAATGGAGGAACCTACTAGTGACAATGTTCGATATATTTTCTTCATTCAACTTACTAAAGTGTGCTCTAAACTATCTGTGAGCTAGTAACTTGAAATGTTTGTTCACAAAAATTCTTGCTATGCAAAATTTCCCTCCAGAAAATTACCTCAGCTCAATCAGAAGAAATAGATTGGTCATGGAATCATTAGCCACATAATAGTCTGAAACTTCGAACAAAAAAATCACAACTAAAATTCTCTAATTTTCAATTTTTTGCCCCATCTCAATATCATTTCAATTTGGAAATTGTAGGTGGTTATGAGCAATGTTCTAGAAGTCGCGAGGCGCCCGCTAAGCGCTCGACCAGCGCCTAGGAAAGGCCTAGAAATAAAGATTAAATATCTTATTTTTTTATTATTTTCAGTACCTACAAAATAAAATTATCTCAATATTAATATATTATAAAGAAAACATGATAACAAAATAATGTAATAAGTATTTAAAAAAAATTAAAAAATTAAAAACTTGCCGCCAAGCCCGCCTAGGCCCACCTAAGCGCCGCCAAGCCACCTGGCCGCCGAGCTCGCCGAGGAGCGCCTTGGTCCGCCTAGGCTTGCCTAGGAGCCGTCTGCCGCCTGGCCGATTATTTAAGCCGATTTATGCAAATCGGGGGCAGCTGGGCAGCGCCTAGTGCCTAGGCGCCGCCTAGGCCAATTTTTAGTAGTGGTTATGAGTACTATTACCTGTCTATCCTGCATATGATATACGAAAGAACCCCCATATGTCTTGGAATCGAGAGGCCAACCAATCGTGTGGAGCACGGTGCCAGCACGATGCTTGTCTTCAGGGATTTCCCAAACCTAGCAGATAAATCAAGTTCAGGATCAAAGTATTTCCATGATTAAAAAAAAAAACATCAGATATATATGTATGTCAAGCATTCAATGCAAGAAGCTAATCCCAGACACGTATTTGAAGAGAAAAAATACAGTGAATAAACACACTTCTCTTTTGATATTATCCATGAACTTCCAGTATTCAGAGAAATATATGAAAGCATTAACTCATGCTATTAAGCTTTCCATCTTTATAAATTTGGTGTCTGACACCTTTATTTTAGGCAAAAGATTAGAAGAAAGACAGAATAGAAATAAATGAAAGATCAATCATAACTTAAATTGGAGAGAAAAAAGATATGAGGAACATCAACTGGTTTGGCCTTAATTTCTGAAGGACACATATTAAAATTATTCACTCACTAGAACTCAGTGAGAGCCACATTTTAAGGATATATACACAAAGATTGGTGCATAAAAAAGAATAATTAGAAGCTTCTGCAAGCAGAAAAAATAGACTATACTTGCGCAGAGTTTAGAAGGAAACGGAAGGTCTCTCATGTGGGATGCTGCAGGCTACCTCTTTAATTCCTAAAGCATATGTCTGATGTTGCCCGTTCCCTTTCGCTCGCAAGTTGTATTTTCGGATTACTTTCTGCTTATACACCAAAGAAAATCGGATAATATTAGTCTCGGAAGAAGAAAATATCCTTATTAATTACAGGAGACAGATCACTGTGGCAAACCTCAGATAGAGATCCTCGACAACCTTCAGCGAACAGAGTCACACGTCCTGAATTAAACATACTGTAGATCAGCATAAGCAACTATTTAGCAACCTACGACTCAAGACATCCTAGAAAATACCGATATCATCCTTTTTACTAAATTCACAAGCTACCAGCTTTGTCCCACATTCCCAAAACGCCATAAATGCAAAACCTTTTCATCAAACAGGACTCCTGGTCATTAGAAGCCACAAGAAAGAACATCTATACAACTAATCAAATAGGAAACATATCACACTGTGTACTACGACCTGGAAAATTAGCTATACTTTCCACTTGGTCCAAAATTATGGATAAAATAACTACTTCACACGCTTATTAACAATGAAAATGAAAATGAAAATGAAAATGAAAATGAAAATGAAAATGTAGAAGCAAATTCTGAAATGCCTGCCACCACCCCAAGGAAAAATAAATCGAGCAAGGAGACACAAAAAGTGTTTTACATCATAAGACTTGCCCTGTAATTCTACACCAGGCTGAAAGTTGTCTTTCTTAGAGCCATCTTTAGCAATTCCCATGTCATTGGTAGCAATGCCAACTACCTTGTCAGTTGTGTCATATAGTATCTGAAAGTTGATGATGAAATGAGAGCAGAAATCAATTAACCTTCAATAAGTAGCCTATAAAGGATTGCAAGTACCTCACTAGCTGCGAACCCAGGGTATATCTCAACTCCTAATTCTTCAGCCTTCACTCCCAACCAACGTACTAACTGACTTAAACTGCCGAAAAAAAGGTCACGTGAATATAGCATACAGACAAGTCGCAACATTATATAAAGACCTAAAAGTTGTTAAAATATAGACATCAAAGTCTTGCATTTCGAAATGTCAAGTGTTCCTCAAATATGCAAGAATAACGTACTATTATCACATTAATATTGGATAGGAAAAGAAAAGAAATGAGGATCATCTGAAATGATGCAGCTCAAGGAAGTACGATAGTGTTAATCAAACAAATTTTACCCCAAGGAAAATCTCAAGAAGTTTTGGGTCTCAAGAAAACCCAGTTTTTCAGTTTCATGTTTCTTGTTACATTCTTACACATTACATATCAGCAACATTCTGTTAAAACCTCTTATAACTAGACAAAGACATTCAGTGGCAGCCTAGGAGCATAAAATCAGTTGACAAAAAACACTTATTTCAATCAAAGCATAGTGAACCATAGTTTAAAATGGCGAAGCCATGGCGACGCCTCGAGGCGAGGCGACCGAGACGAAGGCCACATCGCCTCGCCACTGCCTGAGGCGACCCTGTTCGCGAGGCGCTCGCTTCAGGTTGCCTCGACTCGCCTTTTCGCGTGGCGAGAGGCGCCTGTGTGGCGCACCTCGGCGCCTTTCAGGGGAATTAAAGGCCTGTACCACCCCTTATTTTTTTAAAAAAAATAATAATAAATGTGTGTTAACACTTTCTGGAAAAGAGAATAAAAAAAACGCACATCGGGCTTTTTTTTCCTTCATCTCCCAGACTAGGGTTTTACCGGATTGAGGACATAAGCAAGAAAATCTTCACCTTCAAAAACCTTCAATTACTTTCTTAAGTGGTGTTTGTGTTTCAATTACTTGCCATTATGGAAGATATTTGATGTTATTTTTATCATTTGTACACAACTATATAATTGCACAATTTATAATATTGTTTTTCTAAATTTTGGTGATATGTGTAGCCGAGGCCTCGCCATGGCGAATCGCCTCGCCTCGTGGCGAGGCCATGGGCCAATCGCCTCGCCTCGCCATTCGCCATTTAAAACTATGTAGTGAACAAGCTTCTGAAAGAGCAGCGATAAAGAATTTTAGCACTATGTGCTTGATTTGAAGAAACTTCCAAAAATATAACAAGTGGTTCACTCGCTCATAAGAATGTAGTGTTCACTTGCCGCAGAGAACCATAGACATTGAATTATACTACCATAAAAAGACTACATTAGAGTTTGAGTAAGGAAAGTGCATGTGTCGATTCTTAATAGCATATAAAGTAATGTTACCTAATGACGTAATTTCCGCTGTTATTGAACGGAGATGGAAGGGGAAAAGTACGAGTTTCAGAAAGCAACCAAAACTTATCAGAAGAAACAGGGACGTGAACAGGCGCCTGCAAGTGGTGTTAGCCATTTTAAAATCAAACTGAAGCATCATATCAAAGAAGAATGCGAGGATTTGTTGCATAGGTGAACATATAAAACGATCATCATCTATGAAATAATTAGACACTTCTTTAAGTATAACAAGGCTGCAAAAGTTGACAGTTCTTTGAGCCACTTATTTTCTTGAAATGTTACATTATCACGACATCTAGTCTATCATTAAAAAATTATATATTTCATGTTAATGAATATATTAGACACACAGTTTAAGTCTCAAGTTGAGTTCTGCAGGATTCTGCTAAAGTGAAACTATCAAGTCATTCTGCAGCTGAAAAGCAGAGAAATAAACATTCATAGTGAAACGCCCAAGTCACTCTGCATTGACACTAAAAACCTATATTCATAGAAAGGAGAATAAAGACATTAACCTCCTCCTCTTTCCAATTTGGAAGAAGTTCATCCAGTGCTCTAGGTTCGAAAACATTCCCCGATAATATATGAGCACCTATGGAATCAAGTGACAGAAGAGAATGATCAGTTGTTTAGAGGTCTAGATGAAGAAGTAGTAGAAAAGCATATCCATATCAGTAAACAATTTTGTGCAAGCCCAACTAGGAGACAGTTCCTCTAAAATTATATAGCTTGCTCTTAATAGGAAAGCTGAAACAGCTGATTACAGTCAGAAAATCAATAACAATTTTGAAGAAGCATGTTATACAGAAAATGCTAAAGTATAAATGTGGGACATAAATAGTACTACCTCCGTCCCACATTCCCAAAAAGATACGTCTTGGTTGCTATTCGTGTTTGTCCCACAAAAGATTGGTCAATTTTCTTTGATGAAGTAGGTAGAATTTAAGTTCTTTTTCCCTTTTAATTCAGTTGCATACCTATCAATAAAATAGAAAAAAAAGAAAAAAAGCACACAATTATAAACTTAAAGGATTTAGAAAAACGCATCTAAATTTACTTTTCCAACAACGATGTTGAACCTGTGAAATTAAAAAAGATTATCTCCAGCTCCACTGAAGGCATACGTTAACAAAGATTCTCATCGTACTTTAAAAATCAATGAAACATAAGCAAGCAAAGGTCTGAAAGACACAACAAGAAATTTATGAGGACCAAATATGCATTACTGGTTGGAGTGTTTATTGCTGTTTCAACTAAAATGGTCACCCACTGAAGCGTAATTATGCATTCTTAGCAAACACCCAACTTCTTGAATGGTATAACATCTCAGCTGACTATAAGCCAAGTTTAAGTGTCGATAACACCATGAACCAAGAAAAACAAAATCATTCCCATAATGCATTGGCCCGACCAGAACACAAGAAAACTCAAATGCACCACCAACTAATAAACATATCTATTTATTTTTAATTTGAATGTCATCATTTGGGTACACCAAAACAATCACATGTATCCTTCCATGCAACACTCAAACAAAAAAAAAAAAAAAAAAAAAAAAAAAAAAAAAAAAACAAGAGGAACAAGCTTAAAACAAAAGGCAAGAAGCAAAATTGTATATTACCTACTTCAGCTCCTTTCTCGACAACACACACCGACAAATCAACATCTTTTTCTTTGCACAGCTGCTTCAACCTTATGGCCGCCGATAGTCCAGCAGGGCCCGCCCCAACAATCACCACATCATAATTCAGAGACTCTCTGTTCACTGACTCACCGCAGTAGCTTCTCACTCCACCGATCAAATCCTGGCGACTAAAACCTGCGAAAGTTGCAGACTCCGATGAATTCGCAAAAGGTAGGGATGAGTAAAGGCTCGTTGTGCCAGGCAGCGCGTGAGCAGAGCCGCCGGAAAGCTTGGGTAGATGCGAAATTTGAATTGGAACAGAGTAATTTATCAGAGATTTTGACGATTTGGAGATGAGCCTGAGCATGATTGAGCTGGAGAAAAGAACCACACGCAATGGTGTATTGAAGGATTGTATGAATCGTGATTGGAGACGAGCTCATCTATAACCATGGAGACAAACGTATTTTACCTCATGGTCCTCATCCCTGTGTAACACTTGTTAAAAAATTATTTTTTTACATTTAAAATTAATGAGAATACATATTTTAAATTTAAATATTTTTTACAAAAATTTATATATATCTCTACTATAAATATAAGAAGACATTGAGGACCAATTGTGGGCTTGACACGTGTCTTTTTGTGTCAAAAATGTCCTTCCTTTTATCATGTATTTACAGCTTTGCCACAAGAGAGAGAGAGACATGATTTCCCCCACAAAATCTGAGATTGTGTTTTACACTCTGTGCTTCACCTCTCTCACACGCAACAATCAAAACTCCCTCATCTAACCACCGCAAATACTTAGGTGTGCCAAGGTGCACGGTAGTATCACTGCCTGGCTTTTTTAATGCGCTTCAATTAACGTCAACTTTTCCTGACACTCGCACGTCTTCCTCCTGCGAAAAGCCCAAAATTAGGGAAGATCAGTTCGTCTTCGCCATTTTCCAACCCCAAATCGACCCTACCCTATTCAATATTCATCCATTTTGAAAGTATCTTCTCCTATTCAACATTCACCCATTCTAAAAGACCACAAGATTTCACCCAAAAATTCGCCAGAAGGCGGGGAGGTGCCCACGGCGCCAGCTCACTGCAAATGCGCCGCCACAGGGATGCGGTCAGAGTGTCATGGCAGCGGCGTATTCGAATAGCACGTTTTCTAGCCTGAGTGAGAAGAGAAGCAAGCGGGAGGAGAACGACGACGAGATGGCATCGACCTTGCTGGATATCGCCGACGGGACGGCGGTGGCGACGGGGCACTAGGGCAGCCGGGAGGAAGAAGCTCCGCCTGTCCAGGGAGCAGGCGGTGGTGCTCGAGGACACGTTCAAGGAGCACAAAACATTAAATCCGGTGAGTCTATTATTTCTCCTGTTTTTTTCTCTGTCTCCGATGAAATATGAATAGCATTCATTCTGTAACACCCCGCCTAATTATTTCTAGAATTTATAAAATCAGAGTAAAATTTTTGCTTTTTATTTTCGAAAAAACTCTTAAACTTTATTTTCGAAAGTACTCATACTAACTTGCGGGATGCTACTAACTTAAACTCTTTCTCATGCAGACGTAAATAAATACATGCAACCTAATCAAATCCGTTATATAAAGGTACCACGGAGATAAAGGCATTATACATGCATAAGTCTGATAATCTCATAACATATACTAAGTCTGAAATGTGCGGAAGCTGAAACATAATATGTCTACGCATAGTAATAATAGTACATGTTCAATAAATGACATGCAAATGCGTTACAAAAAGACAGCTAATGACCATGACCACCACTGAAATCTCACGCGCCACGCGCCGCTCCGTCACCTGAAAAACATAGTCGGGGCGTGAGCAAAACCGCTATGCTCCGCAAAGACCAGTACTTAATTATGCAACATCGTTAATAACAATATCATGACTTTAAGTATATATAAACTGATCTGAACTGAAACTGTAACTGGGGCATCTGGTGG
>CACSLK010027838.1:4962974-4973133 GCA_902706635.1 Striga hermonthica | reverse complement strand
GGCTGCTGAGCTTAGTGATAACCAACCGTGTACCTGTTGACATCAAAACAAGGAAAACAAAATCATATCACTTAAATTTGTACAAAGATATAAGAAAATAAAGATGACAAATTGAATTTTGATGAACAGTACCGTTGCACAACCCCATTGAGTGATCAATGTTTCTGAGAAGCATCACTGGAGTGCCGACCTTAAGGTGCAGTTTATGATTCGGAAGGCCAGAGCACTTGATCCCATTGAGAAACTCAGGAGTGTGAAGATCCTGAAGAGAATCATATCCAACATCTGACTTGCCCGGGGTGTTCGAACTCAAGTAAGTCCTTCCCTTGGATGAGTTCAGTGAGCTCATGTACTCGTTAATGGACTCAACCACATCAAGTATGTGAGCGAGTATGGCTCTGTCCTTCAGATAGCTAAGATCGTCACCTGCACTCCTGAACATCGGGTAGGTACTCTCAACAATAGTACCAATAGGATCCCCCTTGTGAGTGTAAAAGAAAATCGTCGGGGATGTCGATATAGACACAATCGTTGTTCGATCCACCGACCGTACTATCGCCGATGTTTGCAAGCCACTCAGAGAAGTTCCTCAACTCATTGTACTCATCGCCCCCACCAAGGCTTCGAAGCCTCATATTCTGATTTAGTCTCAGAACGATACAATCGCGCCACAACTTGGATGAATTGATGGTCGCATTAACTATGTCGCTTCGACTGCCTTTAGGGACAATGGGGAGTATCTGTCTGAAATCCCCACCTAACACAACACACTTACCGCCAAATGAGAGATTTTTCCTTGATGGATCAACTGCTTTAAGGCTCGCAATGTGTTGTCAACCGCCTGGAAACAATATTTGTTCATCATTGGGACTTCATCCCAAATGATCAACTGACATCGTATGATCAGTTCGGCCAAAGGACTCTGCAGGCATCGCATGTTGAGCCTTTTATTGGGCTTAGTGGGATTTTGAATCGTGAATGTGCAGTGCGTCTGCCGGGAAGCAAAAGTGATGCAATAGCACTCGATGCAACGTTCAACACAATTTACCTTTGGATCTCAAAGTAGAAGACAATGCCCTCCAGACATACGTTTTTCCAGTGCCACCGTAACCATAAACGAAAAACATGCGGCCGTAGGTACGGTAAACAGAGTCCATTATCGAGTCATAACCATTGCGCTACTCATCTGTCATATTGGCAACCAACTCCTGATTCACAATAGCGAGTGCACGACGATCGTAATTCAACTCGTCCATCACCAGTATGTTCGTGGATGCCTCATTACGATCGGGATTAGAAAAAGGCATTGTACCATATTCGCGTAGACTCGTACCACGTCTGCGCAAAATTTTTTCAATCTCCGCCAATGCCAGATTCTTTACTTCATCATCACTCAAAACCAATTTTGTAACAACAGTATACAAAGATTATAAATATAAAGACATAGGAGAAAAATAAAAAAAAACATAAGTATGTGACAGTAATTGATTCGTTTACCTGGGTGCTGTAAAACCCTCCGTCGATTATATAATATATCATCCGACAGGTAAGGCCAACATGATTCCCACACGAACTCCATTCGACCGAGTGTATCAGAAGACAACAAAGTAGCAAAAAGGTTTCTCAACGAATTGGCACTCGACCACTGGCTTGCATCGATAATCTGTTCAGTGTACTCTTTGTCGTCCTCCACCAGTTCGAGGGAAAAACACGCGTCACGATATGAATTGTGTTGTACTCCCTCCAACTTCATATAGTCACAATGGCACATTGCACCTCGAACAACGTTGATAAGACACCGCAAGTAATATATGTCACCAGCACCAGGGGAGACGAAGTACAAACGCGCGATACGGTCACTTCCTTTCCTAGGATCCCAACTGTTGGTTTCCAAGTGCCACGTAAATTTGGTGGGAGCCTCAACATATGTCAGTTTTCTAGCTTTGGGATACTTCCTGTTAGCTTCTATCCAAGCTAAAAATTTGTTGTCGGCATTTTTATTTTCTCAACCACTTCATCAATCGGAACTTCATCGTCATAGTAGCACGGATGCTCATTCTCAAGGTGAAAATTCAAGCGCTCCACTGATGGGTGCTTGTATTGAATCTCAAACTCCAACAACCGCCACACAGCCTCACAAGATGAAATGTACCAACAATCATAGTACATCTTCACCTCGTCAACTGGCCTCCTAGAGGACTCATCTCCATTCGACTCATAGAAGGTGGCAGTAACACGATCGTTCCCCTTGTTCACGTACTTGAACAAATATTCGATGGACCTCAACTGGTTGCAACACTCCATATTAATGTGCGCGTCGTACTTCAGGAGCAATTTTTTGTTGTGAGGCACAACGTATCTGTTATCCAAGGGAATGCCATTCTTTACTATGGTCCTGCCATTATCACAACGTCTGTATCATGGATAGCCTTCTTCGTCAATAGTCGTGGTTTTAAAGAACTTTTTAGAAAAAAAATTTGTGCAGCAATCGTTCGCCATATGGAGATTTTGGGCAAACACTTCCGCAGGGGCCATGTATCATATGGTCTCTAACAGCGGCATAGTAAAACGGATCAGTGGCCTCATCTGGTATTTCGGCAGAAATTATTTTATCTATGCCATCTGTAGTCTGTATCTTGTATTCCTTGGCAAGAAAAAGCAATATATACGCATGTAGAAGGCCACGCTTCTGGATTTCAATCATGTATATTGCTGTAATAAGTTCATACTTAGGTAAAAAATAATACAATGCAAAACATATAATTCAAATATAAATAAATCAATTGAAAATTTGTTTGAAGAAATACCTGCATTCACATCTCCAAACATCTTGTTATGTCGAACATCCCTCATCAATGCATCCAACTTGGTCTTAAAAACCCAACAAATTATATCAGGACGATCCTCTGGGTTGAGGTTTCTCTGAGCAAGAAAACGACTGATTTCGGGCCACTTCGGATTGCAAGTGAAGGTTATGAAAATGTCAGGATAACCGATCCAACGACAGATGGCCATTGCATCCTGATAGCTCTGAATCATGTATCTCGGGCCCCCGTAAAGGATGATGGAAGGATAATCCGTTTGCCTTAAGAACCAGGATCTGTGTCACGGCGCAACACATCGTCGGAAAGCCTGTTGTATAATTCGGTTCTCAAGTTCTTCTGATTAAAACGAATGTATCTGAGCCGAGCTCCCTCTACAATTGTATAAGCATCCACGACACATTGTTGATACAACCTCCGAGCAGAAAGGATAGATGACAATTTGCAGTCATGGTTGTGTATTCAATATTTGAAGAACTCTAACGGACTGATAAATTTTCTTAACCTCTCCGTAATCGGTTTTAGAGAAGAAAATGGAATGTCCTCTTTGTAACCATCCTCGCCATATAGAAAAAGAATAGGATAATGGAGAGCCAAGTAGGAAGCATTCAACTTGTTGGTACGCAGCAGACGTCCACTGCGATGTTCTACTATAATATCCTGGCTGGCCATAGCATCATCGAAGTCGCCAATAACTAACGCTACAACTTCAGAAGTTGACGATAAATTTTAACGCCAACCATCCTTATTTCTTTTTCCAATGAGTCGCATCTTAACTTGTCTATGATCGGGTTGGCTCAACTTCTCTCGCGCCATTTTAAACGACTTAACCAAAACATTGTAAAGATCAAGCATATCTTTCAAACCACGAACTACTTCCCCATCAAGATTATTTCTTTCAGTACCACTCCTGAAACAAAAAAAAAAATATATTAAAAAAAATGAATTAGTAAAGATGGTGTAAAACACAATGAAAAAAAAAAACTTAGTACTCACTTTTAAATGATAAAATATAAGATATACCTCACATAAGACAATCGGTTTGATACTGCATTCTCTGTGTCATAGATGTACAATTGAGCAAATTTAGGATGAGCCCCATGGTCGGGTAGCAAACTACCCATTAAATGGTAGTTCTGATTGTGCAAACGGAAGACAGGTAGGCCAGTTCTCTTGTTTATGTCAGTATCAGTTTTTCTCTCCATGGATGTAAAGCAGAACATGTTGTAAGACCGAATGTTTTCTTGAAGACGCCTGCTCCGTGGACCTGTCCCAAAAATCAGCTTACACAGAAAGGGGGGAGGAGTGCAAACGGGTGGAAGTTTGATGAATCCATAGTTGCAGCAACCAGAATACTTTGGGACTTTAGGTTTAGATGGCTTGCCCAATCGCTCAGAGTACCAAAATCTCGCACCACAGTGTAGGCAACGAAACGATGCGTCGCCAATATCCCAATATTCTGTGGCATTGTAATTTATAAATAGATTTAAAATCTAATACAAATTTTAATTATTTACAAAATCTACATAATCATGCATAAAAAGACCATAAAACAAACAAAATAGAATTAACAATATCTTCAAAAAATAATTACCAGTGTTGATGGATGAGTGCGACGAACCGAAAGATACCTTGGAACCATTGATGTTAATAGAAGGAGGGATTTGGAGCCTCAGACGCCCGACTACATTCGCTCGAGGTGGCAAGTTCAAAGATGAAACTGCATAACATTGGATAATTGGTATAATCATTGAAGATATAACATCTAAATATATATGATTTTTTTTTCACAACAATTAAACTATACAAATTGATAGTGTTTTTTGAATTACCATTTGTTATGGGTCGTAAGGGGAGTCTCGGACGACCGCCTACGTTCTTCCGAGGTGGCAAGTTTGATGGTGAAACTGAAAAAATAGACGCGAGTTAAACATGTATGAGTAACTAAATTTTATTTTGTTAGAAAATAAATTAAGTGAGATAGTTCGATAATGAATGTAGGATTACCTTTATTGGCATGGTTAACTAACGAAGTAGGTGTCACATTTTCATCGTCCTCAATTGTAAGGTCAATAAAAGGTACCGAACTGCTCGAAGAAGCATTAGCAAGGTGGGATATAGAACTATTTTGAGACGAATATTGTGAATTTAGGATTGGAAAACCTAAAATAAAAGGTTATATAACATTAAATAAAATTAAACATATCAATAACAATATTTCTTACAATGACACAAACAATTAACAATTCTAAAAGATTTACAACAATTATAAAAATATATACATACCGGGTTCTTGTGACTGCCCTACTTACTCACTTGCATGTCGTCTCCGCACTATAGAACACGCATTTGTAGGAACTGGTGATATTTGGAATGAAGGTGTTAGCGTAGACAAATTTGATAATGTACCTACAATAATTAAATTAATTTAGTTAAATTTAAGTTTCAACATCTGTAAATTTAATAATGTGAAACTTAATATTTTAAAAATTTGTGAAATAAGAAACTGGAACAAAAAAAAAAATAAAGTTTATAATATAACAATAATCACTATATGTATAAATATATACATTTATTAGTTTTGCTTGTTTAGATGATAATTTTTTGTACTACAACTGTTTGAGGTCAATATTTGTAATAATTATATGTGTAATATATATCATATTAAACATAATTGGGCCAGGAAGTTTAAATGTATGAGCCTAATATAAATTGTTCAAAAACAAAATGGGCTTTTAATATCATATCATTATAGGTATAATTTGTATTAACCAATATATTAATTGGGCTGTTAAAATAAATGTGTAGCCCATTTCAGAGCCCCAATAATACATGATCGCTAACCCCGAAAATGCACGTTTTAAATTGAGACACTTACATAAACTCGGTCTTGGTAATGTGACGCGTGTCTTGAGATGTGTCTTATCATTTAAATACCGAAAACCCTAAGCAGACTTCATTTTCGCCAATTTTTTCACCTCTCTAAGTTTTCTGTCGCCGATTCTCTCTCTCATTTATCTATCTATTGAAATTGTTGGACCATTTTTCGCCGATAATTTCGCAAAAAATGATGTTTCACCAGTTTCTCAAGCCAATACTGAAAAAAATACTTGAGATTCAATTTTTTTCGAAATAAAAGGGAGGCGAAAAATTGAAATCGTCCCGATTTCAAAACATCGATTTACTAATTCATTGTATCTCGGTAAAAATCGAGCGATTACATGATAGATCTTTGCAGATCTAGATTTTTTCCTAATTTTTTATTGTTTTAAAACATTTTTCTATTAAAAAGCATTGTTACTTAATAGATCAATACAAATTTGTAGAATTTTTGTTGATTACGTGATACATCTTGGAAGATATGCCAATTTTCAATTTTTAAAAATTTTTTAAACATTTTCCTTCGATTAAAATCTTAATCAAATCATAGATCTGTAAAGATCTGTAGTTTTTTTGTGACTATTTATTTTTTAAAGTTATATTCTGAGGTTTCCGTTTGGGTTAGCTTCCGACGGACGGGTACTACCCGTATTGTAAACTTATGCAGTCGAATGAGGCCCATTTTATTATAATAATTCACAGTCGGAAACTAATATAATGTTTTTACATATATATATATATATATATAAATTTACACCTATTTTCGAGATTAACGTGAGGATATATACAGTACATGATCTATTGTTTTGTTTTTATGAAAATTTTAAAAAAAAAATCTCTGAGAAGATCTACGGAAGGCGGCCAAGTGTGTCCAGACAGACCAACAGATAAGTGTTTCAGTTTAACACATTTCACTAATTTGAAATATTACTGCAATATACATATGCTCTAACTTGAAGGCCTGTCTATGAAATATTAATCTCTTAGTGCATATTATTATTTTGAACTGTAATTTTGCTATGGATATATACTCAGATTGTGGTTTTATGTGTTTTTGCAATAACTAGATCTACAAAACATTGGATATTTAAAATGTTCGAATTCTGCTATTAATTATTTTGTAAGACTTTGAAGGTTTTGTGTAATATGACCATTATTTATGTAAAATAAGTATATGTTAACATTGAAAGTAATATTATATTCTAAATTTCAAGTTCTAATAGTCTTAACAGCATGACAATCACATGTGCAGGTGCATAAAAATCCTAACTTCTGAACAACTTCAACAGAAAAGTAGTTAACATTCAAAACTTACATTACCTGTACAAAATTATTGTTTTATTGTGTATGAATTTCCATCTAACATATTTTTTTCCAAATATATGTAGGGGACAATGATTCAAAGTTTTCTGAAATGATCAAGGAAAAGCAATAAAACACAAAAAAGAAAAGGACATTGAAGTGATGCTAAAAGGTAACTCATTAATCGGTGATGCTAAAAGGTAACTCATTAATCGGTGATGCTAATAGGTAACTCATTGAAGGCCTCAAACAAATGATTACTGGGAGTGATACTAAAAGGTAACTCATTCATATATTTTCACCAATATAACATATTGTACACATTAATCGGTGTACCATTAGCAGTAGCATCTTGTTTTGGCTTTTTGTTGCCCAATATGCTGTAGCCGCCGGATAACCTTTTCATGTTGTTTGGATTTGTGTTGAATCAACGTTCTTTGAGTGCCTGCTCTATATGAATGCTTGTGTGCTGAATCCACTTCGTTTCTTTGCTTTTATATTCTTCTTGCTTGGTCTTTATGTGCCCTTTCTGTGCCTGGCTGATGAAACGCATAAAATGCAAAAGATTTTATTTAGATGATGTGTTTTTGGTATAAGTAGACTAAATAAAATTTTATTTGTTTATATAGGAAACTGCAGGATCTATATTTGGTAAATATATTAAATGCATTTGTTAGCTTTTATTGGGATTGTTGACTTGGTTTCTAGTATTTGGAAGGTATTACATAACTGATGTATTTCTGTAACATCTATGACTGCTGAAATCATGCTTTCATTAAATTGAGTAAATTCATTGTGGAAAAAATAATTCAAAGATTATTTGATTGGTACTATTATGATTATTATTAACTTGATATCTTGAATTTTTTGAGTTGTAAAAATGATATGTATTTAATTAATTAAAAAACAGAGCTGCTTTATCAACAAGACTGAATAACTAAATAAGTTACAAAAATGGTCAGATCTATGTTTGTATTAAGTTTATTTGAGTATTGCTGGAAATTTATATGGGTGATTTGGTAATTTTTTAGTTATATTTTTTGTGTTTTTTAAAGCTGATGAGTTGTCATGTGGGCTTTACTTTAACTATATTGTGTGGCTGATAAGTTGTAATTTAGCTTAAAAATATAAAAATGAAAAGTTGTCATTTGTGTGAAGTCGGCATTTGTGTACATTTTTATTATATAGAAAACTGCAACATCTATATTTGGTAAATATATTAAGTACATTTGTTAGCTTTTATTATGATTTTTTGACTTGGTTTATTGTATTTGGAAGTTATTAAAAAACTGATGTATTTCTGTGATATCTATGACTGCTGAAATCATGGTTTCATTACATTGAGTAAATTCATTGTAGAGGAAGTAATTCAAACATGATTTGATTGGTACTATTATAAATTGGCTGAAATTTTTAAACTGAAAAGTTGTCATGTGTGTGAAAAGTCGGCATTGGTGGTTTTGTAGTTGTCATTTGGCCTTTATTTTTAATTTTTTATGTTTTTTATGGTCAGTTGACATTTTGTTAAACGGAGTTTAAGAGTTGCTCTTTTGTCTTAATTTTATTACAAAAATAACAGACTGAAAGATAGAAGTAATAAAAAGCAAAATATTTAAACACATTTAAATAAAAACATTTTTATTCATAGACCAAATATTATTTTCTAAGTACATTACTGAACATGCTGTTTTAAAACAGCAAGAATCTGACAGCATAAAATAGAAATATGGAAACTAATATCCCATAAACAACTTTCAAGTTAATATAATCTTCATCCAGCCCCTCAGATTTTCTCAACTTTGATTTTCTTGTCTTTTGGCTTCCCTTCACAGCTCCGGCCATCTATAAATAATTTTTTTTGAACTCTCTTTCCTGTTTTTTCTTTACAGCCTGGTTCAATTTCCTCACCATCTGATTCTTACATAATAAAATATATATAATTTTTTTATGAAAATATTATATTTTGCTGCTGAAAAAGAAAAAATCTAAAAATTTGATCTTTACTTGAATAACTTCATAATATTCTTTGATCAATGTGGAGAGTTGGTCAGAATCCTATTGAGAAAGAGAATCATTACAATGTATTAATTATTATATAATATAAAAATAATACTTCTATTATACTTTGTAGGACTGTTATTTTTTTTTTTAAATGAAATCAGGCCAACCTGGGAGATGTTGGCCAAAGAACCAAATCGGCTGACCAAAATATGGTCGGCTGTTATTCGAGAAACGGTAAAAGGACCATTGTATGATCTAAATTGACTCTTTTTCTTTGAAACCTTGAACAATAGCACTTTGTTTGTCAAAAACTCAAGGTCAAGAGGTAGATCCAATCCATCATTTTCCTGCATGTTAAATTTCGAATTAAATTATAATTTTGATAATATAAGAATAAAAAATTTGAGGAAAACTCAATATAAAAAAAACACATGCCACTATCATTTCACTAACAATAGCATCACATGGTTTTTCAACCAACTCTCGAGCAATTTTGTCCCATCACAAAAGGCGAACCATTCGGGTGTTGTCCCCAACCGAAATATGCAGCTTGTATCTATCAATAAAAAAATGAATAAAAACATATAAAAAATCTTTATGGTTAATTTTAAAATTATAAAAGGTAATTACCTAAGGTTTGCAAAGGGAATGGTGTCTTTGCAATGGTTGCACCAAAATCTCTCTTCTTTGGGCTCGACTTTCTGAACGCAATTTGGGCATGAATTGAAAAACCAATCTCTCCAAATATCAACAATGTTGCCACAAATCAAATAATCTTTTGGCTGAAAATAGAAATTAAAAGCAAATCAATATGTGAGTAATAATTCAAAAAATTGTTGATTTACTATGACTGAGTAATAATAATTCAAAGATTGTAATAAGTCAAATTGATACCTCTTCGGACGCATAAAATTTCGCAACACTTATGATAGGTGCAATTCCGGAATGCAAGTCGTCACATACGTTAGACATGAAAGACCTAACATAAGGAAATGAAGATTCCCCTGGCCTTGTGTGGGAATTGTACCTAGTGAAAGAAAAATATAATCTGAAGTATGTATTAGTTTTTGAAATCACATAATAACAAATAGGCATTGAAGACATAGGATATATACCTTTGTTTGAAATCAACAATCTCAGGAACATCATTCGAG
>CACSLK010027838.1:4945212-4961815 GCA_902706635.1 Striga hermonthica | reverse complement strand
CATCCCCCTCCATATTCATTCATTTTTGGACTTTGTAATTGATATATTATATAATAATATGTATAAATAATTTGCTAAAATCATGGAATAATAACATTCTTCTATTTTTTTTATCTACCATACTTTATCTGATTTTGAATTTTATTTAGTTTACTTGCCGCCTCTTTTTCATTGATTTTGATTTTGATTTTAATTTATTTATTCCCGCCTTACTGAAATTGAACATTTTAAGGTTTATATTACATTATTGTTAATGTATATATATAATTAATCATGGGATAATTACATTGTTTACAAATTTAATTTTTTTTTATTATTTTTTGCAGGTCTAATTCGAAGCTGAAGGGCGGTCAATTAATTTATTATTTGTAATTTTTTGTAATTTTTTTTAATTTTTGTATATGTGTTGTATTTGTTCAATTTTCTCGGACTGATTATTTATTAATTTATAGAGCAAAATAAAAAAGTATAAGAAAAAGACTGATTATAATTTTATTAACTAAATATTTCATCTAATTAAGTTTTTCCCTAATAAAACTTTTATTATTAATTGGAAAATATTTAATCTTTGGATGAGATTGTAACTGCCACATTTAATCTCAGCAGAGTCCACGCTCATTGTTGGTCTGCTTTTATTAAAAAAAAATAATCCATAAAATAGCATGTAATGTTTTTAGGCGAGAAAGTGAAATAGGTTTTCTTAAATGTTTTATTAAATGGATTAGCCAGTAATTATATATATATATATAGATAATAATTTTTTATTTTAATTATTTTAGTTATTTACATATTATTTTGACCATTGACCGTTGACTCCGGCGTTCACCGTTGACTTCCGGCGAAAATCGATGACTTTCGGCGTTGACCGTTGACTTCTGGTGTTGACTCCGACGTTGAACGTTGACCCCTAGTATGCATTATGTGTGAAGTAAATATGCATCCAGTACTATGCACTTAATATGAACTAAATATGCAACTAATGATAAATAACTTTGCAACTAGATACAACTAACATTGCAACTAAAATATATCTAACCTTGCAACTAAATATATCTAACCTTGCAACTACTGATAACTAACTTTGCAACTAGATACAACTAATATTGCAACTACAGAGAACTAACCTTGCAACTAAAACATAAATAATCTTGCAAAAACAGATAACTAAACTTGTAACTACAAACAACTAACATTGCAACTGCAGATAACTAAACTTGCAACTACATTCAACTAAACTTGCAACTGCAAATAGTTAACCTTGCAACTAGATACAACTAACCCTGCAACTACAGACAACTAACCTTGCAACTACAGACATCTAACCTGACAACTACAGACAACTAACTTTGTAACTACATACAATTAACCTCGCAACTAGACATAACTAACATTGCAACTAGATAGAACTAAAACTTGCAACTATATATAACTAACCTAGCAATTACAGACAACTAAATTAGCAACTATAGACAATTAACCTAGCACCAACAAACAACTAACCTTGCAACTACATACAATTAAACTTGCAAAGTTAGTGTAAAAATGATGCATAGTTAGTGATAAAATGTTGCACAGTTAGTGTCAAAATATTGCATGGTTATTTTAAGAGTTGTCCTCATTTTAAGAGCTATCCTCATTTGATCCGCCTCCTATATACATATATATATATATATATATTAACTGATAAATAATAATATTTTTAATTAATGCTCGGGGGACGCGCCGATTGGATACACACGCATTAACCGCCATTTGGCCAACCCGTACCTATTCTTATGAGGACCTCAGAAGGAATGACCCTATTTTTCTCTCTGAGCTCGGGGACATGTATGTTGATATCTGAGTTAGAGTTAAAAAGAACTCGAAGTAATCATATAAAAATATTCAATAAAGGAAATTAAGGTGCGGAAATTGGAACCCTAGGTCGGCGCTGAGAGGTCGAGAATCATGAGCCAGAGCCTCAGCCTCCACGCATCGAGAGTCGGAGGAAACCCCTTACGAGACAGGACCTCAAGTCGGACTCCTGCCTAAAATTCAAGTCGATTTATCATAGATTTTTGTCGGTCTAAAGACGAAGATATAAGAGCCTAGTCTGACTTCAAGGCGTCATCGAGGTCAGAACCCGAAGACACACTGAGGAAGGAAATATTAAAATAAGCCCACTTGCGGTTTGGTAATGACTGATGGGATGCGGTCACATGTCCGTAAACCTATGACCTCTAGTAACTGGGTATATCTTATTATAAGTAGTCCTAGGAATCCATTTTGGAGCGGACTGATCAAAAAATTCTCTGACAAAATTTCTCTCACTAAATACAACATTTAAGGCAAAGCCGAAAAGTCCGACCTCATAAAAACCCATTCTATGCAAACCCTTCAAATTAACCCCCATTTTTTACAGCTTTAATTCCTTATAATCTACATAAAATTTATAATTTGAGTTGGTCAAACGAGCACTTCCAAAATAAATTGAAAATATAAACTAAAAGTGGGCCAATACATGGCTAACTTCTTAGACACCATCTTACCGCACGACTTTTTTTATTTTGTTCGTAGTTGGTTTGGTTTTTTGAAAAACGTGGTACGATTAGTTGATAGTTAGATATATATTAAAATGATATTGTTATAAAATAATTAAAGTTGATTTAATATAAAAGTAAAAAAAAAAAAATTGATATGAAGTGGCGATTAGTTAAAATTAAAATTAGTGAATAGATTAATAGTAAATTAAAGTTGATGCAATGTATAAAAACTATTGATTGATATTGTTTAATTATAATAATAATATTGAAGATGATGAGATTTAATAAAAGTTGAATTAGATAAATTAAAAAAATAATTGGTTAAAAGTAATTAAATTTTTTTGGGGCAACTTTCGGGGGATGACTACAGTTACGTTATGAAACCATTCCGTTGAAATTTTTGACCGTAGATTATCGATTTACACTAATCTACATGGTGTACCTACGATTAAAAATCCCAACAGAATGATTCCGTAACGGAACTGTATCTTTATCCAAGCATCCTCCTAGAATGAAGGACCAACCACAAAAAGTTGAGCGCCCGAATTACGCCAGAACCTAAACTCCGTGCTCCATGTTTTTCATTGGTGGGGCTTATTACATTGATCATCCCCACAGCGAAGAGACATCACTAATTAAGCACTTTTAGTATAACTACACACGACCGAATAAAATAAAATCGGTACATCACAAAATACTAGAGGCTGATATACTTCAACAAACATACACACATACATATATATCAATGTGCTTGTGGATGATACTGTATTGTGGCAATGTGATTATGTGCCACAGTCCCAATCCACAGTTTTCCATTAACCTCCCTCACCTCACTAACCAACTTCATAACGACCCCTTTCTCGTCATCAAGAACATCCAAAATCTCTCCCTCGCCATTGATGAGTGATATCATGGTGTACATTCTCATCCCAGCCATCCTCGCCAAATAGTTCATAGGTAGAGGCACCCGAAAGTAGAGGCTCCTCAGCCATGGATTTCGGACAAAAACCTCTTGGGCAGCTGTCCTGCAGCAGTCGATCGCCACCCAGAAATCGCCACTCTCGGTTATCCGAATGTTATCTGGAAATCCCGGAAGGTTTGCCACAACCTCTGTGCTGCCCGCTTTTGGCCCCATCAGCATGTGTTTCATAATCCTGCAAAGTGGTGTAGTTTCAAATTTTCACTTTGATGTAGTATGAGCATAACTACGTACTTACATACGTGCACTGATCTCGATAAGGCATAGACTAAATATTAAATTCATAGAGAACATATATAAAGATTAAAAGTTAGTGCACAAAAAATCACGATATGATGTAAAAAAGGTTGATGAAATTGAAAAAAATACTTTCTTATGTCAATATATGAACCTGCAATTGGTAGTCTCTGTATATAGGAGGTAAGATTGGTCCTGGGACAACTGAACTCCATTAGGAAACGCCAGTCCTTTTAGGACAACATGTGTTGTTCTCGTCTGAGGATCGTATCTGAGTAGCCGTCCAGTTGCTTCCCCTTCCAACATTATAAAAAAATGGTCCCTACACACGAACACATAGAAATCTTCTTAAATATTTGCAATTGTAATATCTTATGAATGCACTACGCATGAAAATAAATAAATAGTTCTCAATTATTAAACAAAGAAAATATGAAAATAGCCATTTTTCATAAATATGATTATAACCATATTTTTCAAAAAGATCATTATAACCATTATTTTGCATTTTTGGAGCCTTAGAAATAAGTTTCTGCTTAATAATGGTTTCTCCATCTCCGGGAAATGGAAAAAATGACTATAAATTATTTTTTACACAAAAAGTGACTATATTTCATCTTCTCCACAGCAAAAGTATTAATTATTAACCAAAAAGTTAAATTAACACTATTTTTCAGTTAATATATCAATATAAATGTACTTACACTCTATTGTATCGGTTGCTAGTGTCGGTGAAGAAGATGGACCCATTGTCATGAATGTCGAGGTCGTTTGCAAAAAGAATGGGTTCCCCACCGGCTTGCGTTGCCACTGGGGTCGCGAGGCCGCCATCAGGCCCCACCACAAGGAGCCCATAGTAAGCATCAGCAATGTACAGGTCACCGCTCTTTTTGTCGAACCTTAGACCGAGAGGGCGCCCGCATTTCGGCTCCACATTCCACTGCTTCTTTGTCGTCGAGTCCTTGGCTTGTGCACATTCCTTCTCAGACCTGGAACAAGTTCCAATACACAAGCAAACTATTTTCTTATTGACCTTTCTAATTAGTTAATGTTTATTCACTTAAAACTCTTTAAGATATTTTTACTGCTGAGAAATGGGTAAAAAAAAATAATAAATAAATATAAATAAAAAAAAATAAACAACTCTAGACAATGGAAAATTTATAAATGATTTTTAAATATGTTTTCCTTCAATGGAAAATTTTTGTAAACAGATAATGGAAAAATTGAAGATTTTTTTTTTTATCTGCATGGACAAGGGAATCGGAAAAAGTAAAATTAAACCCATATATACCAATCACGGGAGACTAGTGCAAATGTCTCCCAGCCGGCATCTTTGCCCATCCACCTCACCACACGTCCATCAGCTAGCCCGGCATACGGGCCACGACCCAAACTGTCGAACTCTAGGGACTCGGGCCCGAAAATATCATCCTTGAACTCCAAATTCCCAAATCCCAACCGGCTTCGGTTGTCCCAAGGCCAACCCCCCATCACATCATCGTAGGGCGCTATGTCATTTCTCACCGGCCTAAAGTCTCGTCCTCCCAATGGGCCCCACTTAAAAGGGTCCATCATAATGACGCTCAATGCCAAAACGACCACGAGAAGATATGGGTGCAGCAATAGACTCCCATTTCGAAAGTGAAAAAGTGTCTTCTCCATGGGAGTTTTCACGAGAAGATATAGGTGTTGCAGCAGACTCCCATTTCGAAAGTGAAAGAGCGTCTTCTCCATGGGAGGGGAAAAACGTAATTCCGTGTTAGGAACAGAATGAATAATGAAATGTAGTGAACTAGGTCTGCAGCATGTTTTTATAGTGATCAAAATCATGTGATAATTGTGATGGCCCTTTTGTGGTTTGGGAGTAGGTTTTGTGTACAACTCAGGCTTATTGTCATGCTATTTGAATTCATTTGCTGAGGTTTATTTTATAAGAGGTGGAGATGACATCTTGTTGTAAAGGGGTGATTAGTTTTTTCTTGTCTTGGTGTCTCATGAGTATGTTTATATATGCATTGCCCACTTATTGGTGAAAGTGACCAATAACAGACTACTATATATATATATATTCGTTATCGACCATCCTCTAGAAGGAAGATATGAACTTAAAAGGAAAATGAATAATGTTCATAGTAAGAACTTGAAATGATCCTTACTTTCTAGGGCAACTGAGGTATAAGGTGTGTATTAAAGAATCCACAGGATCAAAATGTGTGAACCTCCTACATACAACAATAAAACTTCTGTCAACAGCTTCAATTGTATATTCTAGGATAGGAAACATAGCCCAAGAGAGACAAGTTTGCTTCTTCTTCTTCTTCTTCTTCTTCTTCTTCTTCATTTTTTTTTATTTAATACTAGGTTTTGGACATTAGAGTTAATACTATTCTTCAATTCAAGATTTTCTGGCTAGTTTGATGATTTTCACAAGTCAGATGATTTCAGTTTGTCTTGTTTCTTTAACGGGTACGTGGACTCTTGTCAGGCTAAAGTTATATAATTATTCCCGAATGTTTATCCATCCTCAAGGGAACTAACATACGCTATTGAAACTCTAGTTTTTCTTTCTAGTTATTAAAGTCTAGTTTTCTTTCCAGTCGGTACTAATCCATCACTATGTATCTCACATAAATAAGATTTGTAGTGAAAATATAATACCAAAGATGACACAGAGATACATAACAAGACCACCGCAAAGTGGATTAAGTGAATATATAGATCCCGTTACAAAGTCTACTGCATCAAAATCCTTTAGAAAAAAAATGAAGAAATTAGATGGCAGAAAAATAAAACTACAGACAAGTTGAAGAAATCAAAATGCAAAAAGCTTCCGTAAAAAGTTTGAATATCAACAAAAATATGGTGCTAACAGATTTTGCGCACCTTCCGGACTATGAAGACATCTTCTTGAGCACAAACATAAATCCTGCTAATCATGCTATAAGTATGCCACATTCAGAGATTTCATCCTGCTAAAACCTAAAGAGAAAACAGAGTACCTAATAACGGAAACGTTTAATCATCATTTTCTTTGGTTAACACCTTCAGGTCACTGCAGTCAAGCCATATGCAAGAGTTATTTGCTTGCCACACGCAGGGTCGTACGAGAATATACTTCAAAACAAGTGCCATTGCATAAAATTAAATCCTAGTAAAAAATGATAATGCAAACGATGCGACTCAGTTCCAATCTTTCATATGTGCTACTATTACTTCTAAATAATTATAAGCATAGCATGTATGGACATCTTAATGCATGTCCATTTGGCATATGTATAACTTGCGACATGCAAACGATGACAAGTTTTTTTAATTGGGTCATCGTATATTCCATCTTGTTCGAAAACAAAGAACCACTGGATCATTGTATATTCCAAAGTTATTCCACTTTCTTTTTTTTTATCTAACAAAGAACCACTGGATCATCGTATATTCCATCTTGTTCGAAAATAAAGGTTGTTACATTAGTTGGAATAAACTCAAGGCTCTTAAGTTAAATGAACAACTGGAGTATTATCACTTGGGTCTTTGTTACAAATTCAGCTACGAAAAAATTCTCAGTGGTAAACTTCCCTAGCTCCCGACTAATTTGCTCACTTGAACTTAACCTCGTTGAAGAAATAAAATTTGTTCATGCAGCCGAAATGCCTCATTCCACATCAACAAAAATAAATAAAAGAATCCATATAAAACCACCCTTTTATTTCAGTGATCATAACCAAATGATAAATATATACAAAAAATCATTGCCTAGACAGAGAAACAATATTTTCTTGTTACGCTTATAGAAAAACTCAATACAGGAGGGCCAGGGATGTTAAACATGTAAGATCTTGAAAGATACAACAGAACTTTCCCTCAAGACATCCTAATGCAGCAAAACAAAGTGTGTATTGGCCAAACCACATTCCAAGATAACAGCACAGCAATTCAAATCACAAGTGCACACTATATCAGCAAACAAAAATATTTCAAGAAAGCTACACAAGATTAGCCCCAGCATCAGGTAGTCCACTGATCTGCAATGTTCTACTATTTCCAGACGGCAGAAAGCGCACAGACGGTAAAGAAGGATCAGTAACAGACTCAATCTCGAGAAAGTCAAAATTATAGGAACCAGACTTCTTTAAACTGTATACGAACACAAGAATAATCCATCCCAACATGGATACAGCCCAATAATTGTTCATCCCGTGTATCAAACCCCAAGCAATAGCATACCCGACAATAATTCCAGACAAATGGCCAATAAAGCTTGCCTGTGGCACGATAATAGATGTAAAAATGAGGGATTCAAATGGGGCAAAGCTGATTGGAAGCGAGAGGATCCCGAAAAGCTCGAGCTTGGATGAGGGCTGCTTGGCCGACAAAATCGTCATCCAACCAAACACAACACAAGAGTACCCAACTGCAGTCACTCTCCGAAAATAGTCGAGCTTCAACTTCTGGATGAAAACATGGTACATTCCTAAGACCAACAAACCCGACAGGACCACCAGTAGAATCGTATGATGGAGATAGTACTCCACTCCAAGTCCCACATGGCCCAACTGCTCGATAACCCCCAAGCTCCAAAGTGCGCTCATATTGAACACAAGGTGAAGGATGCTAATGTGAGAAAAGGCTGATGTGATTATCCTCCAATGATGGCCCTCCATAGCAGTCTCATAACTCAAGCCCACATGCGCATACCCAATGTTGTTCTTTTGGATGTAGAACCAAATTGCACTGCAAATCCCAATTATACAACTTGTAGCTGGCTTTTCCCAAATCTCGTAGAACAGTGGTTTTCCCATCTGGGCTAATTGCACGGTAGTGATGATATCAATACCCAGAGCAAAAACAGCACGCGCCAAGTGTTCGATCAAATGACTGACAGGATAATGAGGACCGAGTTCAAAATTCAGCACATCTTAGATTCAGCGCCAAGTGTTCGATCAAATGACTGACAGGATAATGAGGACCGAGTTCAAAATTCAGCACATCTTAGATTCAATCAGATATTGCAGCTACGAACTTTGATGTATCAAACTTCAAAACTATATAAGTTGGTTCCTCGTAAACCAAAGCACTAACCATCGATCAGTAAGACGATAGATGAAATTCGAAAGCTTCAGATTTACGAAGGAAGATGAGAATACATTCGGAATCGGAAAACAAAAATCTATGGCGTCAATAACCGAAGACTCGAGTGTGTGAAGGAAGAATCTAGGTCGGTGCTGGAGTATGCGTGATGCCTATTAGGGATTTCTCTACCTTTTTTTTTTTCGTTGTTCAGGGGTGTGCTTCTTGTTGAATTTTATCGTCATACTCAATTTAGAGAAATGCTCACCTACCTACGGAAGTCACATGTTAATATGTCCACCGCGTAGGTGGGGCTGAGCATGGGACTCGGAGAATTCCGAACTGTCCCGAAAACCGAACCGAAATTACTCCGAACCGAAAATTATCCGTTGACCATTTGACTTTCTCCGAACCAAACCGAACTAAAAAAATAATTGGTACGGTTCTGGAGATTTCTTAAATATCCGTACCGAGAACCGAACCGAACCGTCCCGTACCATACCGAACCGAAGAACCGAAATTAAGAACCGAATTATTAAAATAGATGCGTATTATTAATATATTATATGTCAACTTTGATACTATATAATTTGAAAATACATAAAATGCAAATAAAATATAGTAATAACAATGAAGATTCACTTACATTTCATGTTTAGTAATACTTAATCTATAATTGAATTTCTCATATTTAAAAAGAAATAAAATGGAATGAAAGGTTAAAGATTTAAAAAAAATATTTAAACTTTACTTAAAGTTGTCGATACTTAGCTTTAGTTTATCTTATAACTAACGTGTTAGGGACGGTTAAATAAATATTATTTTAATATAAAATTGTATTATATTTTATTTGATTTTAAATTTTTAATGTTAGTTGAATTTAGTCTTAACTAAAAGTTAGGGTTACTTCTAAAGTTGATTTAAAAAAATCTTTAGTATGATGAAGTATTGATGAATGTTGGATTTTTTAAAAATAAAACATATAAAAAATAAAATATAACTAGGTGGTCATTCAAAAAAATTTAAAAAATGATAAGAAATCTCCGAATATCTGAACCGAACCAAACCGAACCGAATCGTTCCGATAGTCCCGAAAACCGAACCGAACCGAACCGAAAAATAAAAATCTCCGAACCGGACCGAACCGATTTTTTGGTACGGTTCTGGAGATTGAATTTTAGTGATCTCCGAACTTCGGTACGGTTCTGGAGATTTATCAATCTTCGAACCGTACCGACCCATGCTCACCCCTAGGTGACATGTACTCATTGGTCATGTATTTTTTAAACTTATTAACATCACCAATGAATGCATGCCACATACACGGTGGGCATATTAACATGTGCCCACCGTGGGTAGAGGAACATTTCTAACTCAATTTATACTCAAAATCAAATTCAACTTGACTCAACCTAATGTTTTCAATGTTATCAATATAATTAAATAAGAGTTTTATCAATACAAGACCAGAAAGATGGATAAACCATCAATTCGGGGTTTGAAATTTTTTTTTTCCTCAATTCGGGACTTAAATTTTGTAAAATTATCAAATTAAGTCCTAGACTTAACGAAGCCCATAACACCATTAAATTGAGAGGTAAAAAAAAAAAGAAAATAAAAGATTTGTGTTTACTCACATAAAATATTAAGTAAACATTTGTATAATATTAGAAAAAAAAAAAAACAGAAATAGACGATAACAAGAAAACCGAGCAAGAGCTTTATACTTTCCTTAATTTTCTCCAACAATCTCGTATTTTTCTTAATTTTCTTCATTTTCCTTATTTTTTTTACTTTGTAACATATTTGATGTTTTAAAACTTCAAAATAACTCTCAATTTAATGGTGTTATGAGTTTTCGTAATTCTAAGACTTAATTTGATAGTTTTATAACATTTAGGTCCCGAATTGAGAAAATAAATATTTCAGACCCCGAATTGATAGTTTAACCATCTTTCTGGTCTTATATTGAAAAAACTCCAATTAAATAATATCAATGTTATTACATGTCACATCAACATTAATTCACTATTCATTCACTCACATAATTTCAAGACATAATTACTGATAAAACCATGGTATTTTCAGTTTTTATAATTATATGCACCACTTTTAAACTTAACAACCATATACACCACTTTGAATATTGGTAATTTGAATCAAAAGGCCCAATTTCTAGTTTTTTTTTGTTCACATGACATTATTTTTTTCCCAAAAGACACATATACTAATATAACTTACTACACTGCCACTTTAATGAGACATAATTTTTTTATCACAGAATTGGCCAACGTATAAGATTTCTAATACCAAAAAAGACGTATATCCATCAGAAAACAAAAGTTCCAGCTGGAATCCTTCTGGTTATCAGAACAAAAAAATCTTGGAACCACAAATAAAAAAAAAAAAATGAAAACCATTCATATACATTTAAACATGAAAAAATTTCTAAAACATGTACAAAAACCAATAAAAAACAACAAAATCACAAAACAAACAAAAAGAAAATAAAAAAATACATTCGTATAGTCAATAGAAATTGAAAGTCAGAACAAATATACAATATTCATACACAAAATTAAACTGCAAAAAAACCCACAAATTGTTATATTGTTATACAATATTCACACACAAAAATAAACTACAAAAAACCTACAAATTGTTATCTTTGGACCAAGTGGGTTTCATAACCGAACCACCAGGCTCCAAAGCGGCAGCGCGACGAGGCGCGGGGCATCTGAAACTCGGACTCTATTTGTGTCTCGTGGGTGGAGGTCGACTGCTAAAGGTGGCTCTCTGGTCGAGGTGCGAGGGAGCGACCAAATCCTGGAGAGATCTGACGGCAGATTTGATTGACAACAGATCTTGTTCGGCTTTACCTAGTTGCTCGTTTAGGGTTTGAGAATCTTGGATTTTGGAAGAAAATAATGAGTGAAAATTAGAGATTGTATATGAATGAAAGAGTGACGAAAAATTTAAGAGAAACGATGAGAGAAATAAGATTGATGAAGTTCTGTGGTGTATTTATGTGGATATGTGGAATATTAAAATTCTTAATCACGTCTTAGTGGTTATTAGTTCGTTAATGTGAGATGAAAAAACTTTTGGTTATCTTTTTGTACTTACAAGGAATATGGGTCGCACATGGGGTAATTATCTTGTTATTTTTTTCAGACGCGTAAATTCTTGTTTTACTAATAGAATCCATGTGGCAATTTCATTTATGTGACCCAAAACTCATTTTTTAGATTAACCAGCTCCAAAATTTTCCCCAAATTCCTCAAACCCTAATTTTCAAACCCAAAGTCTTCTCTACAAGATTCGAATGGAAAGCATGTCTTCATCGACATCTCAAAGCTCTCGCTCATATCTTTCACCCCATTCAAGTAAAAAATTGTGTAACTATGGGATGAAAGTGGACGTGTTGACGTCAATGACTCAAGAAAATCCAACATGATGTAGCACCAAAAATAACTCGGTGAATAGGCTTGGGCGGTTAGCCCGGTTCAATGAAGCTCAGAGCCCATTTATGCGATATATGGTATGGGTTAAAGATGTTCGGGAAATATTCCTAAAATATATTTAAGTTTTGTATATATCCAGATAGTGATTTGGGAGAGTTAGACTCCTTGTTGTTAAGGAAACCTTTGTCTTGCGGAGTAAGTCACTAAATCCTTATAAATAAAGATTTCAGGTTTATTTTTCTAATCCTAAGCTCTTGAGTTTGCGTGAAATACATGTTAAAAAATATATGTTCTTGAGCGTCGGAGTGTCTACGCCGTGGTCGTTGGGGCAACCACAATAGAGGCAAGCATCAACGGTGAGGGTAAAAATTGAAGTATTACAGTCGATACGAGCAGTTTGAGAGCAAAGAGAGAAGAATTGCAGTCGATCTAATGACACAAGGCTGCGCTGATGGCGATGACGGCCGAAGTGTAACTGTCGGTTTTCTGGATAAATGGGTCGGTGGGTCCAATTCAAAAAGGTATTGCATGTGGTAATCGGGCCTAAGGTATTAGTGGGCCCAACAAAAATATAAGGGTGTCTCCAATGGTTAGCTATTTGGCTAGCTATTATGACGTGGACAGGGGAAAAGTAAGAGAGAGAGTAGTCACTAGCTACTAACAAATAGCTTATCTATTTCACGTAGCCCAATATTATGTGAGAGGAGTATGTGGGTCCAATAGTGTAAAATAATTATTTTTCTTATCTCTCACATCCATGTCAGCTGACTATATAGCTAGTAATAGCTATTACCATTGGAGATGCCCTAAAAGAACGAAGAAAGGTGGGGCTAATCTGGTAAGTGGCCCAAAAAGAAAATAAAAGAGAAGGATTATGCTTGGGAGTGGGAACTTAAAAGAGTGAGCAGTAGATTTCTTTTTGAGGAAAAAAGGTGCCACAGGTTTTGAAGAAACAAAAATAAAAAATGAAGGGTAGTAATCTACAAACTACAAAGTGGTCCAAAGAGAAAAGAAAAAGGGGGCTACAAATCATGCATCCATTTACGCTGGGCCTGACAAAAGCAGGTTTTGAGCAAGCAGTTACAGGTTTTTGACAGAAAAGAAGCCAAAGAAGTAGAGCAACCACGGCTCATAGCTGTCCAACTTTTATGGGTAGAAGCGGCAGCCCGTCACCAACCCATCAAGCCGACTTGGCGTGTTTGCAACAGAAAAATGGGTCCGGTCACGGACGCAGAGAGAGGGTAGCAGGAATAGTCTAGTCACAACAAGAAGATGGAGTAAGGGATCCAGTCGCGACTATAGTGAAAGATTGACATTGCAAGCCGCAAGCTTCAGAAGAAGAATTAGGGGCAGCTGCGGCTTTAAGAAAGAGAAGGAGAGCAAGACAGAAACAAATTTCAAAAATAAAAAACATAAAAATGGTATCTAGCCGCGGGCCTTTCGGTTACAGCAATAAGAGTGCGTAACACCAACCTCAAGCAGCAGCTACAAAGAAGATAAAAATGCAGTAAAAGAAAATCTCGTTGAGGCTCTACAGTATCACGTTTGGCCATTCCCGTGAACCAGCATGGTGCGAGTTTAGTACCCAAAATCGCAGGCAGTGTCCTGACACGGATTTCTAGAGAATGTGGGAGGGAAGCAGGTCTTAATGCCAATAAATAAGCGGCTTACAACTACAAAAGTCCGTGCTGACATCGGACAACTACGAATCAGGTTGACGAGAAAAGCATGCTGGAGTCCACGAACTCATTGAGCCCAGGTCATTTATATCAAAAGCATTTTGTCGGTATAGCTGCTACACTACTACTTATTTATGTGTAAAGTGATGATTATGATGTTATTTCAAGATAATTTGTGTCCAAGGTTTTGTTGTGTGGAGTTTTATGATGCAGTTTAACATCCAAAGACAGCAGTCCATTGGTTAAGGATCGGGCTTATGTAGCTCGGATGATATTACGCCGAGTCAGCCGGATAGATAATCCTTGAGGATAGTCTTGCTCGGACGAATCTCCACCGCACCTTAAGGAATACTTAAGTCGAGGTCTCTTTAGCACTCACTTATTTTCCTAAAGGGTTCGGACGACCGGAGGAGCTTGAGAAGATATTCAGAGCTCTCGTACAGGGGGATTCACACCGCGGTTGTTTTCTTAAAAAGGTCGGTGATCTTTTCGGCTCCAGGTACATAAGCTAGTCTTTACTCTATCTAATGATCGAGCTCAGATATCATGATAAGTTCCTTTGGGTTACTTAATGTGAAGAATTATCAGTTGCCTTTGTATATTTGGAAATATGTTTTCGATGCTAAGATAAGTGCAGGGTTGGCCTAGAGCCTAGATGCGTATTTGAAGAGATCGCTGCAACGGTGATCGAGATAGGGCGAAAGCCTGTTGAAGACATCACTAGAGCTTGCAGAGCTTAGTGGTGGTCGAGGACATCACTAGAGCTTGCAGAGCTTGGTGGTGGTCGAGATAGGGCGAAAGCCTGTTGAAGACATCACTAGTGTAACACCCCGCCTAATTACTTCTAGAATTTATAAAATCAGAGTAAAATTTTTGCTTTTTATTTTCGAAAAACTCTTAAACTTTATTTTCGAAAATACTTATACTAACTTGCGGGATGCTACTAACTTAAACTCTTTCTCATGCAGATGTAAATAAATACATGCAACCTAATCAAATCCGTTATATAAAGGTACCACGGAGATAAAGGCGTTATACATGCATAAGTCTGAAAATCTCATAATACATACTAAGTCTGAAATGAGCGGAAGCTGAAACATAATAAGTCTACGCATAGTAATAATAGTACATGTTCAATAAATGACATGCAGATGCGTTACAAAAAGACAGCTAATGGCCACGACTGCCACTGAAATCTCACGCGCCACGCGCCGCTCCGTCACCTGAAAAACGTAGTGGGGGCGTGAGCAAAACCGCTATGCTCCGCAAAGACCAGTACTTAATTATATAGCATCGTTAATAACAATATCATGACTTTAAGTATATAAGAACTGAACTAAACTGAAACTGTAACTAGGGCATCTGGTGGGAATAAAGACCCTGGGGCTTAAAAGCCAATCATGTGCACACTCCGGGGGATCATTAAGGCCAATTAAGGCCTCCCTCAGAATCACGGGGGATCATTAAGGCATGCCACGGCCTCCCTCATGATGAATCTAACTATTTCTCATACATACCTCGGACATGGTACGGAAATTAAAGATGATGTATAACCAGTACGTGACCCCCACCTGATAACTGCTACTGCTAGGCAAGTGCTGACTCACTGGTAGCTGTCAGAGGCTCGACTCTCCTCAAGCTACATAAATATTCGAGCAAAATGTACTAAGTACTAAGCTCAAATAAAGACTTGATTCTTATCATTAATAAATCTTACTCGGTTCTCTCGCTCGATTAAAATATCATTTAATCTGGATTTAGATGCTTTGAGCTATTCTGAAAAGATTTGCTGACTAGGAGGCATTCTAGAGTTCTCTGAAATATTTCTAAGTCTGAACTGCTTGTCTGATTTATCTGATCTAACTTATCTGACTGATCTGATCTTATTTATCTGACTGGGTGCAACTCGACTTAATCGTGGTCCGGGTGCATAAGCACGGACACGACATCAGCCGACGCACAACTTTCTATCCGGATCTAGAGTTCATCCAGACTGACCGAAAAAGGCCAAGCTAGGGTTCTCTACTCAACCGGCTATCTTTCTCGGTTCAAGTCAAAAACTCAAACTTTAAGTTCAACTCGATTTCTAGTGATTTTTTCTAAACCTCAACCGGATAAATTATAGGGTTCTTACCAAAGCAGCTAAAGTCTCGAATTTATAGGCATATCAAACAACCTCTAAAAATTACGAAATTTAAACCATGACATATTCAGCATTTATAGGATTTTTCGTGAAATTTTCATCGAATTCCGAGGTCTTATCATATTTATCAAAAATCGGGCATTTCAGCTACATATCCGAAAATCCAGTTAACATACTAAACGAGCACAAAAATTCACGAAATTAAAACCTAGGCCTCAAGTCAGCTATACGAATTTATCATATTTTTCTCGACATTTTTAACGCGTTTATCGAAAATATCAATTTCTCCGCTTTAAGCTCGTGTGTACCGATCCAACTCAAATCAGCATCTCAATTAATTTTTATCTCATTTTTTCATCAATTTATTCCATATCATTCAAGTCTTTAGATATCATACCTCACGAGATCGGAAAGGAGCGGATCGGACTAGAAAATGGAAGAAAAACGGAGCAAGAAGCCGGTCGGGTCGGACCGGTCCAACTAGGAGATGTTTGGACCGGATTTGGGCTGCT
>CACSLK010027838.1:4880273-4893071 GCA_902706635.1 Striga hermonthica | reverse complement strand
AAAAAAAAAACCCAAACATAATTCACGTACCATTATTTTTTGTTGAATCGGCAGTTGTAGTATTTAAGCAAAGGAATTCTTGGTTCTGTTGTAAGAGAAGAGAAAATTGCAATGTTTTCATTGATGCACGATTAGTAAAATTTTGGTGCCCGCCAATTTTCCCCGCCAGGTTTACGGCAATTTTGAGGATTTTTTATTTGCCTCTTCTCCCAAATTGGCTGAGTCATCCTGTGGAGAAGGATGTAGATATTCCACAGTCCCTATCACATTGTGGAAATTATTTGTGGCCACCTCAGCACAACATTTATCATTTATATTACCATTGGAAGACAAAATGTGGAGTGATATTTAATTATTGATCATGTGGCATGTTTTTCACCACAACAACATACAACACTGGAGATGCTCTTATGCGCATCTCCGATGACACTTCGATCCCTTTTAATAAAATTTCTGATCATTCCAAGGCTCGGTATTAAAAATATAACCGATACATGGACTAAATAAATCTAATTTTAATAATTGAAATCGAATAAATTCACTATAGCTTAGACTTTAATACTAACACTCAATTTTAATGCAAATAATAATAATAAATGCATCAAATTAGAAAGCTTTATAGAAATAAAGTCGAGCTTCATAAATAGTAAATAATATTATGTGTGTTACAATAGATATGGAAAAACTGCTTTATAGCCTTAGAATTAAATCTTATGAAAGCATTTGACAGGGTTGAGTGGGTATGCATTGAGAAAATCATGATCCAAATGGGCTTTAGCTTGGCTTTAGTGAAATTTCTTATGGTTTGTATATCTACTACTGTTGGGATCAATGAAGATCTCGTTATGCACAAATTACGAATTCAATAGCAAAATGTAAACTTATGCGCAACGGATTTAAAAGGTTGCGTAGATAACTTACGGCTTAAAATTTATGGCGATCTGGCTGATCTTCTGGATGGCCGTAAGTCTATTTTGAGATGTATGGTGTGGAGAAAGAAAATAAATTTTTTTGACTCAAATAATATCAATTTTGAAATAATTTGGCACGAATTTGATAATAATTGGTTGATGGATATACAAATATAAAATAAATAATATAATATAAAACGGAATATGTCTAGACGTCTTTCTGCATCTAGAAAGACTTCTACATATTTTAAATGACACAATAGATTTTTAGGATTATGTGGTAATAGAAGAGAGCAATTCATGGATAATTGAAAATGCTCTTGCGTTTCACTTACGTGTCAAACTACCAATACAAATACGGTAAATTCATCATCCAGTTGGATTTGTAGTCAAATAGAAATTCAAAACGTAAAAAATATCATGTTTTATAGACGTTTTTAATTATTGTCATTTTATCTTGACTTAATTGCCTATAAAATCTCAACCTTTTATAAAAAAATCCAAATAAAACTTAACCTTTTTAACTTTACAATAAATATCAAACTTTTATTATATGTTGCAAAATTGTCTCAAAACCAATTTTTGGCCAAGTCGAGCTGACCTGTCCAATTAGAATCTTACATGGCACTGATGAGGCTTGCATGGCTGACCAATGTTTTCACATCATCCTCCATCTAGTAATAAAACCAACAATAAAATAAATATCCTAATTCCCCCAAATATTATAATAGCACCATGTTTTTTGCTCCATTCGTAAAATCGAGTTCTTCTCTCCCAATTAAAAAAAAAAAATCAACGATTCTTCTCTTCTCCATGGACGATTTTTCACCAAATCGAGTTCACCCCAACATTCTGAATACAATTACAAGCTCACCCCCAAATTCTAAAAAACAAAAGGCAAAAGGGCGATGTTCGCCGATGGAGAACAGGTAAATTCTAATTCTATTTAGCAGAAGGGCGATGTTCGCCAATGGAGAACAGGTAAATTCTAATTCTATTTAGCATTTTTTAGGGTTCTAATTGTGAATGAATTCAAATTTAGGGTTCTTAAATTTTGGGATTTTTTTTTTTTTTCTTATCCATAATTTTTTTAGTGATTCATGTGAGCTTGAAAGATATGATTGTTGAGTTTAATTACGAGTAGCCATCTTTGACTTGAAGTTCTCTCTCTCTCTTTTTTTTTTCTTGCTTGTCTATGTGTGATGTCAATGTTCATTATGTTATTGTATGCGTTTATCCTTGTATGCCCATAAAGATGAATTCTCTTGCTATCTTGTTCCTGGTTTTTGTTGTAGTTGTGAATGTTTATTGGCACTGGAATAAAAAAAAAATGCATCTTGGTTGAGAATGTGGGATATTTTTTTAGATATTTGGCTAACTTCAGATGCTTCAAGCTTTTTGTTTTACCCTGCAATGGTGCAGCTATGCGAAAGAGCATGTATATGAGAAGACATGGTGGTTATGAGAAGAATATTGAATTTTAAGTGTTTCCTCTGTTACTTGTTTCTCACTATCTGATTTGTTCATGGGTTTCTTGTTTATCAGATTTTTATATTGTGTGATCAAGTTGTTTGGGGATGCTTGGATATAATTTTTTTTTGGTTTTGATTTGGTATGATTAATTTTAAAAAAGGGGTTAAGATAAGTTGTTAGTGGGATTTTATATTTATATTATAATAATATTATAATAATATTTTAATATTTAAAATAAAATAACTAAGATTAATTTGATGTAAAAGTATGAGAGATATAATGTGTAACACCCCACTTTTAATTACCGAAATTCAGAATAAATTTTTCAAAATTTATTTTCAAAACACATGGCGGCGCTACTCATTTTCAAACATTTCCATCAATATCATAAATATAACTCCCAAACGGGTGCAGTAATCATGACAACACCCAACCGGATTCATAAATAACATTAACTCCCAAAATTGGGTTTCTCAAACCACAAATACAAGGGAGTACACTCCCTATCAAAATCCGGTACTCAATCATAGCTCATAAATGCATAAATAGTTCAAACAATTCAACAACATAAGTAATCAATAAAATGACCACCACTCGCCTCCCTCCGTCGTGCTCGCCATTACTAACCTGCATCCATGAAGAGCAGGTGGGGATGAGCACAATAGAAAAATCGAGGTGCTCACCACTATGCACGTAAATAACAACATAACTTAATAAAGGGTATGGTCATAGCATGATCATAAATCAATTCAACATGTCACATCTCCAATCAATACACTAATAACCTCACTCATGTGCACATCAATCATTAGCCATTGAAGGACATACAACTCTCAACAATGGGAGTTCATACCGAAGGACATACAGCTCTCAACGGTATAGCCTATCATTAGGACTTAGGGAGATTGCCACACAAGGGCACCGTCGAAGGACATACAGCTCTCAACGACGGGGACAACCGTTCGAAGGACATACAGCTCACAACGAAGGTTACACAAATTCACATGCATGCATTGATCATACCAACCCAACAACAAATAAATTATTTACGGCATAGCAATTTAAATAAGACCCACCTGGTGTCGAATGATAAAGAAAATAACCAGAAAGTCGTAGGTGGTTGAGACACTGCTCATCAGACACCTACATAAGTCAAGACAGTCCCATAAGCAACTATCTCGACTCTTACAAAGATAACGAGAATTATACTTATTCGAATCACATTGACTAAGAAACTCGTGGAAGTTGTGGAGTTGGAACATTAGGACGACTTCTAGACTCGACCAACCAACTAATAAATCATATAAAAGCAGGTAATGAAGATTTGGCACGAAAACGGGGTCAACGGTCAAGGTTTTGCCAACAAGGTCAACCGGTGCCCAAGAACGGTTAAACGAACTAGTTCAAAATTTATAAGAATGGGGACATAAGGAGTTAGGCTTGGACTTTTCAAATAAATTTTTTATAGCATATATAAGACTGAAAAATACACATTTACGCCAAAGGAAAACCACCAAACATGCTCCTAACCATTTTAATTATTATAGCAAAATCTGACCAAAAATCAAATTAAATTATTTAAAATAGCTACAGTCCGAATTTAACTTAGATTTTTTCAGCAAAGATAACATGAAGAAATGCAACATATCCAAAGATTAGCCATTTTAGACTAAAACTCGATTTTATATGATTTTATTAAGATAAACCCAGAAATAGTTTTCGAGTTTTGACAAGGCTACAGGCCATATAAAATTTCATATTTTAAACACAAGTACTACAACAGCAACATTACAACATATCCGAAAATCAGAATTTTTGGAGCAATATACGAATTATAGTGATTTTAGCAAAAACGGGCTGCAGCACGATTTTAAAAAAATGCATAACTTACAATATACACAATGAAACGACACAAGGCCAAAGCCGTTGCGTCAAGGACATTCCTAAGTCCAATAATCCACAGCACTTCCACAGAAATTAACACATTAACCTCAATTCGACTATATTTCAAAGAGACGGAAATAACTTTGATATCCAAAGACATATTTATATCAATAATTCACTCAAAATTCATATCCAAGGCATGAATTAATTCGATTGACACACGTTTCAGCAATTTAACACGTATACGAACACTTAAACATATATAAGACGAGATAAATGAGTCGAGGTTTAGCCCGAGCACCGTTCACGGGATGGGGCTACGAAACAGAACGAAAAGAACGGTACGACGGGCTCGACAACTGTTGAGGTCGATTGCTGCAAACTCGGACCTGGGGACAACAACTAGGTCACGCGTACAGCAGGAACACGGTCGCAGGGTGCTGGTGACGATTCGCCGGAGGGTTCGCGGTGGAGGTTGGGCTCGCTGGCGGGTTGCTATTCGATTGCCGGTGCAACTTAACGAGGACCTGCGATTAGTAACTGAAACTGCCGCGGTTAGCGACGGTGATGATCCTCGCGATCACGTAGGAGCCTGCCAGACTGCTGTTCGCGAAGATGCTGCAACGAACGAAGACGAGGCGCGAATCACCGGAGCTTCTGTGCGAATCGGGACTACCGGAGTTGCAGGTCCAGCGAATCGCGATGGTGATGATGGAGGCCTGCGATTGGATAATGGGGCTCGCAGGCTACGTTTGACACTCCGACGGAACTCGATGGGACTCGACGACCGCGTTCGGCACTCCGACTGGACTCGACGGGACCTAACGGAGGGTGATGGTGCAGAGCTGCGACGGGGCTTGCTGGTGATTGTTGGCGCAAGCAGGAGGGTAACTCGTTGGTGTTGCGCGTACCAAGAATCGCCGGAGGAGGGTCGCGTTGGGGTGGCTGTTCGCGGGCGGATGGGTGATCGAAATTCGGTCACGGGCCTGGTACCTCTTGAATAGAGGCGACGATGGTGACTGAGGAACCGCCGGGAAGCTTCGTGGAGGTGCTGCAAACTTGGTGATGGCGGTGACAGATGATTACTTTAGTGATGGTCGCTGGTGCTGCGGGTTTTGATGATGGTGGCGAGATGGTGATGATAGGATGATGATGGTTGCTTGGTGATGATCGAAGGTGGCAGGAGATTAAAACAAATTTTCTCTTACGATCTGCTGGCGATAATGGAACGAGAGAGAAGGATATGTTGATGGCTGCAGGACTCTGATTATTAGCTAAGGGTTTATCGACGCTAAGGTGAAAAATCTCTCTGCTGTGGGAAAACTGATTGCTGCGGGGATTAAAAATGAGCTGAGGGGTTTTCACTATCTCTTAAATACATTTAATTAGGTTAGCATATTGCTTGATTCCCAAGTTAATTCACACGCACACACACGCACGGAAAAAGGGGACCGGGTCGGCTAAGAGTGCGGGGCGCGGTTCAAATGCGGGTTCGAGATAACAACTCGTTCTCGGGCTCGGTTTAATCACACGATTAAAATAAAAATTAGATAAATACATATATATTTATAATACACATTTAATCACATAAGATCAAATAGGCAATTAACAATAATAATAATAATAATTCAAAAAATAATAATTTAAATAATAATAATGATAATAAAGATAATAAATAATAAACCCAATTATTCCATATTCAAACGGGGTATTACATAATGTAAAGTGATGGTTAGTTAAAATTATGTGAGTTGATGAATAGTAAATTAAGAATGATGTAATGTGTAATAATGATTGACTGATATTATTTAATTATTTGATAATATTGAGGATAGTGAAGTTGAGTTAAAGTTGAGTTAGATTGAAGTTAAAATGAGTGAGTGGTTCGAAATGATTTGAATTTTTTTGGATAAAATTGTATAAGCATCCTCTTAAGCTTTTTGGGCCAATTTATCTCTATTCATGGACCTGCTAATGAATGCTTTGGATTATGGCCAGTTAGTAGGAGTGACTATTTATTAATGAAGATATTTTATTCATGTTTATTAATGGAAGCTTTTACTTAATGAAGATATTTTATTCATGTTTATTAATGGAAGCTTTTACATTTTTTATGTTAATGCGATATTGCCATTTTATTGGTTAAAATCATTCTTTGTCACCTTATTTATCAATTAGCAAGTTGTTATTTAAATGTACATTTTCTTAAATCTTCTGGCTATTTTTGCTTGTCTTGTAGGCATGAGTTCTCTATATATTTGAACCATGGTGGCAAATTTAATAGCAAAAATCTAGAGATGGAATATGATGGGCTTGGTTTCAAAATTTTGCCTAAGTTAGATTCAGGTAGATTTGGGTATCTAGACTTAGAGGAAGAGGTGCAGAACTTAGATTACAAAAGTTGGGGTAAATTGTATTATAAGGTTCCAGGGGTTGAAGGGCCTAGTTCAATGAAGCTTGTCCATAATGATGATGGGATAATCGAGATGATAGCATGTGTAAAAGAGCGCCATGAGTTATTGATTTTTATGTGGATGAGGAAAATGATGGTGAAGATGAGGCTCCAAAAGATGATGAAATTTTGATAAGAGTGGAAATAGCAACAGAAAGTGGAAGGTTCATTTAGGAGTACTTAAGAGTTCATCTGATGATGAGTTATCTGATCGTGAGCTTGCTTCAGATGATGAAGAGAGAATTGTGGCTAGGAGAGAATATAAGAATTTTGTTCCAGATGAGGCATAGAATGAAGAGTTGTCCTTCTCCATAGTTCATGAGGAAATTGCATAATATGAAGGCTCATACCTTGAATATGCTGTGATCTCCAATTTATCTGGTAGTGATGAGTTTGATGTGGATAAAGGCAGGTGAAAGAGGTTCAAAAAAGGGTCTTTTATGATCCTAAGTGTGATCACAAGATTTTTAATTTTGTGCTTGGAAGGAGGTTTAGATCTGCTGAAGATGTGAGAAGGGTCATTCAGAATGTAGCTATCATTAATGGCTATAATATACGAAATGTTAAGACCAACAAAAAATCAGATCCAAGCTAAGTGTATTGAGGGTTGTCCTTAGAGCCTTTATGCTTCTCCAATCACTTATGAAGGTAGGTTTGCAATAAAGTCACTCAATGTTGAACACATGTGTCATAGGGATGTACACACTAGGTAGGTGACTGGTGATTGGATTGCTAGGAAATATATTGGCAGTTTCAAAAAAAACTCAAACTTCACTATATCTCAACTGGCATATGACATACTAAGTAATTATGTTGTTCAACTAACCAGACATAAGCTTTATAGAGAAAATTGGAAGGCACTGGAAATGTTGAGTTGATATGTGACAGAGCATTATGCATCTCTTGGACATTAGATAGCTGAGTTGCAGAGAGTAGAAATAGAAGGCAGATTTGAGCTCCAATCACAAGATGACAGTGTGTTTAAATCATCCTACCTTAGATTTAGTGCACTTAGGAAAGATTTCTTATATGGATGTAGACCTGTCTTAATCTTTGATGGTTGTTTTTTGTAGACATTCTTAGGTGGTACATTACTTTGTGCACAATAAAGGATGGAAATAACCAAATGTATCATGTGGCGTGGGGCAGTAGTTGGGGCAGAGAATTAAGCTTGTTGGAAATGGTTTCTATCCATTCCATTTGAAGACTTGGGGATTAGTGATGGGCTTGGTTATACATTCATTAGTGACTAACAATTAACTTACAAAAGTCATACATGTTACTTCTTATGTATCTGTTGGTTAATTTTTTTGGTTTATCTGTTGATAGGTATTGATAAGTGCAATTGGAGAATTGACACTCCATGCTGAGAACAGAACTTGTACAAGGTATGTTTACATGAACTGGAAAAGGAATCCAATGGCCAAGTTGTTGTTGAGCACACATAAAGCTGCATACAACATTGCCTTTGAGGATTTGAAAGTAGAAGATGGGGATGCATGAAAAGACCTTATTCATATAAATTCTTCCAGGTTTAGCAAGGTTTTTATTTCCCACATGCCTAAATGTGACATGATTGAAAATAATGTTAGTGAAACATTTAACATATTGTCAAGGCTAAGGGGAAGCATAAGACATGTTGGAATGCATTAAGAGTGATCTTATGAAAAGACAACATGATAAGCTCATGGAAATGAGCGGGGTGGGCGATACTATATGTCCTAGGATTAGAAAGGTGTTAGAAATTAAGAAATTCAAGTCTATGAATTGTGTTACAAAACCTGTTGTGGGGAAAGATTCCAAGTGGCATGTGATGAGAATCAATTTGTTGTTATTTTGATGAACAAGACATGCACATGCAGGCATTGAAATATAACTGGAATCTCATGCATCCATGCATGTTCATCTTTTCATTTCTGCATAAAGATCCAGTTGATTATGTACATGAGTAGTATAATGTTGGAAGATAAATTAAGATGTATTTTACTGCTCTCGAACCACTTAATGGTAAAAAATTATGGTCTCTTGCTTCTGGATATCCTATCAAGCCACCACCATTTAGAAAGATGTCTGGGAGGCCCAAGAAAAAAATAAGAAGGGCCCATTCTGCCACCAAGTTGAAGAGATTTGGTCTTCAAATGACATGTCAAAATTTGGGAAAATGTCACAACAAAAAGATATGTAAAAATGAACTAGTTCAAAATACATATAAGGTAAAATGATTTACTCAAGATTGTTTCTTTAGTTTTAAGTCAACAATATAATGATCCATCTTTAAATATTCTCACATAAAAAGAGAGGAAGACCAAAGAAAATTGTGGATTCTTCAGACTCTTCATCTTTTCAGAAGAGGCCTAAGTTACCAATCAATTAAAATGCCAGCTTAATTGCTCAAAAAGAGAGGGAAATGCTAATTTCATTTATTTATTTTATTTTTACTCAGTTTTGAAGAATTAAATAATCTTGGAATTCAAATGTATTTACTTTGGAGGCTAGAAAAGGCATTGGTCTTCTGCAATCCGAAGAAACATGGAATAGCTATCTGAGGGTATATTATTGTTTTACTTTATTACTTCAGTTTAATTTGTGTGGATATTAATATGCAAACTTTTTCCGTACATGTCACCTCACAAGAAAGTTTATTTCATTTTCTCAAGAAATGTGACATCTGCTGGTGCAAGCTCAAGTGAAAGAGAGGGTACAAGAGAGATGAGTGCTGAAAGTGGGACAAACATTGTCGTAGAGTGTGAAACTAATATTGGAACTCAGTCTAAAAGAGTGTGAAACAGTCTACATAGATGTAGATTTAGGAACTATGGATTATATTTGGAGCTACGCTTCTTTTTGGAACTATGAATTCTATTTTGCGTAATGTTCTTGTGGAAGCAACATGAGTTTTATTTTTATTTCTCTGGCCTTCTTGTAGTATGGTAATAAACATGTTTTGTTGTGAAACATTAAAATATGGATTCTTTTTTGTGTAATGTTCTTGTGCAAACAATGATTTATTTTTATCTTTTTCAAGTTACCATTACTCTCTGTATGGACAAGTTCTTTTTGTAGTTTTAACTTCTTTATATACTTGTATATCATAGCAATTTATTCATTTAGGCTGGTGGCATGAATTTGTATTTTGGATTGTCCTGATGAAACCATTATCATTTGTTTGTCCTTTCAGACTCACACGAATCGTGTGAAAGAGATGCACGAGTGTTCTGACAAGTCACACGACTCGTGTCAAATCTCACACGAGTCATGTGAAAAGGCCGTAAGAAATTTTAACTTTTCTCTTTGCCATGCGACTCATGTGACAGACTCACACGACTCATGTGGCGTCACATTACTCGTGTCACTATATCACACGAGTCATGCGAAAATGCCATAAGAAAAATCAAATTTTCCCTTCGCCACAGGACTCGTGTAGCAGACACACACGACTCATGTGGGGTCACACGACTCGTGTCATTATGTCACACGAGTCGTGTGAGTGTAGGAGGACAAATAGAGAGGTTGGTCTATATTGGTACAATTGCCATACTATATGGTGTCTGAATCATAGAATTTAGATACCTCAAGATTGGATTAATCCAACAGATTGATATTCGCACATTATTTACATTAACCTAACATTAATTCAAATAACTGAAAAAGGTTTAAAAGAGATCAGTTAGACAAAACATAAGGGCACCATAGATCTAAAACATCATCACGTTGATTCTATCCAACCTTACTTAAAAAACAAAAGAGTGAAACAATAGAAACAATGAACCAAAATGAAAATTTCATATATGTGAGCTTCTTCTCCAAACTTCGAGCTTCACTGACAGCATCATCAAGTCTCAACTACAATTCAACATTTTATGTTGCTTGAATCTCCAATATTTTCATCAGCTCATTCTTCTTATCTTCCAACTTTTTTTTTCTCGGTAGCTTTTAACTTCAGCCTCTCTGATAGTCATTTCTCCATTACATTTTTGCACATTACTTGCTCCTGAAACCTATCCTTTTAAGCCTTAAGCTTGTTAAAACAACTCTTTTGGAACGACGCCAAATCGAGATCAAACCAAACAAACTTGTCACAATCATCATTGCAATGTTAAAAACAAAAGTTTATATAAATTCATGTTAACAAAAGATACCATCTTCTATACTATGCCATTGAAGATCATATTTTGAAATATGATAACCAATAAAGGTCAATGAATCAACTCAAACAAAATAAATCCAAAAACATAAAGTGTTTGTACAAAGTGTTATACGAACTTTACCTTCCGGAGACAACATTTGAAGAACCTTCGAGCCGAGTTTTCATTCGTCATTGATGTCAACACATCGCCCTCTATGCCATGATCACATAGTCTTACCTCAATCAGACTATTGGAGGCTTTGTAATATCAAATGGTTGAACTAGTGTGAGAAGCATCTGACATGGTGCTTGCCTGAAAATGGGATTCAATTTTCAACTTTTCATTCAAACCTACCAAACGAGCAAATAGTAACGAACATAAAGACACATCAAACAAACAAATAGCACAAAACTTAAACAATCAAATAGCAGAAAACATATTGCTTTTGATATTGTTCTAAATTTCTTATCGACACACGAACTAATCTATCCATCCCCAGTAAGCATACAAGCAAAATCATTCCATTTGACCTTTGGAACATCTAGCCTACACAGTTTTATCCGATCTACTCATGCAAGTTCAAGTATTCAGTTCAAACTAACTACCAGGACAAAGATAAAACTAGCAACACCCATTATGTTTTTGCAGTCATTAAACCCAGAGAAAAAATGTTAATTCAGCCAAAAGTTTTCCATGACCCATCAAAAGTCAAAACCAGACTCAATAGTTCAAAAAAAAAATGTTAATTCAACCAAAAGTATTTAATCACCCATGAAAAGCCAAAACCAGACTCAATAGATTGTAAAATCAACTATGCAAGACAAAAAATAATACACCCAAGACAAGCAAAACCATTTGAACATAAATAAAATTTGATATGAATTACTCAAAACAATAGATTTTTATGAAATAAAATTCGAAAAGAATTTCTCAAGAATTGGGGGAATCCGAAATTCGAAAAGAAACATGCCTATAAAAATCGAAATGTATTCCTCAAGAACTGGGGGAATTTGAAATTTGAAAAGAAAAATACTTGTATGGATCGAAATGAATTCCTCAAGAATGTTTTGATTTTGCAGATAGATCGATGGATTCTGCCAAAAAAAAAGTTGAGGGTTCTTGGTTTTATTTGAGGAATTAGGATATTTATTTTATTGTTGGTTTTATTGCCATATGGAGGATGATGTGGAAAATTGGTGTAACACCCCACTTTTATTTGCCGAAAATCAGTAATAAATTTTTCAAATTTATTTCAAAGTCTCATGTGGCGTTACTCATTTTCAAAACATACATCAATATTCATCAAGAATCTCAATTCTCAATAATCATTCATCAGTCCCCAATTATCAATCATAAATCCTCGATAATTCAATCCTCAATAATCAAAGATGCAATAATAACAATAATCAGTTCATTAAGCGGAAGCAATATCAAATAATAAATTGGTCATCTATGACCGACCACCACTCGCATCCCTCCGCCGTGCCCGCACTACTAACCTGCATCCATGAAGAGCAGGTGGGGGTGAGCACAAATGGAAACCGTGGTGCTCACCACTATACAGTAAACATTATCCACAATAATATATCTGGTAGCAGAAAACTTCTCGACCGGTTGGAACTTGAGTAATCGCCTTCCTTCTCACCGGTTGAACGTCGTGCACCTACAAAGAACTCTCACACCGGAGGGGTTTTCCGGTGAAGAGCCTCCGAAGCTTAAGTCAGTGTATGTTCAATCAATTCTCAAGAGTAAGTAATAGAATGATCGTGTTGAAGAAGAAAAGCTCACCCCCTTTATATAGGGGTGAGATATCTGACCTAGGGCTGCCCGGATTTGATGGGCTGTCTGCCCTAACTGCCCGTCCGTACACACCAAACGCGTGTGTCAGAGGTAGCCGTCGCCACTATCGCCTGCACCAATCCTCTTTGGACGCGTGTCCTCCTGCACATGG
>CACSLK010027838.1:4837695-4849871 GCA_902706635.1 Striga hermonthica | reverse complement strand
ATTAGAAGCCCTTATCCTATTCTCTTTATGGTCCCTACTGTAGCTCTATATATACAGCATTAGGCTCATGGAAGAGAGGAAGACAATCCCACAACTTTGGAAACACGTCCAGCTCTCTTTCTCTCTCTTCCAAGGAGTAGTTCTATTTCTTGTGCTCCATTGATACAAGATCTAGATAGCTGTTTGAGAATACAGTAGAAGATCTTAAGGTATATACGGGATTCCAATCAGATCTATCATACATCCAAACCGGAGACCAAAACCAGCAAGTGACCATACCAGGACGACCAGGGCAACGAGACGAAGAGATCGCCGCCAGCCGCTGCCGCACGCGCCGCCGGAAGGTTGCAGTTGCTGGAGACTAATCGAGCGCGTGAGAGCGCGTGGATCGTTCGATTTCTGATCGGTCAACGCCGTTGACTTCGCCGTGACATCAGCTTTTTGGATTGGTCAAGTTTGTTCGATTCCGAGAAGATTTGATTTGCGGTCAACAGTTCGGGCCAGCCAGATCTACATAAATTTTAAGCAGTAAGTTTTCTTCATCAAACCTTTAGATCCGTTGCGCATAGGTTTATGTTGATTGTTTGTCCGTGATTTGTGCATATCGAGATCCTCATATGTCCCAACACCTGCCCACCGCAAGGGATGTTCTAAACAAGCGACCACCCAGCCCGAGGGCCTTAGTCATGATGGGTTTGGGTCTTCACACTTGCCCACCCGCGAGGAAAGTTCCAAACAGGAGGTCACCCAGCCCCAGGGCGTGAGTAATCAACCAATCTGCCCACCCCAAGGGATGTTCTAAACAAGCGACCACCCAGCCCGAGGGCCTTAGTCATGGTGGGTTTGGGTCTTCACACTTGCACACCCGCGAGGAATGTTTCAAACATGAGGTCACCCAGCCCGAGGGCGTGAGTAATAGTCCAATCTGCCCACCCCAAGGGATGTTCTAAACAAGCAATCACCCAGCCCGAGGGCCTTAGTCATGTTGGGTTTGGGGTCTTCACACTTGCCCACCCGCGAGAAATGTTCCAAACAGGAGGTCACCCAGCCCGAGGGCGTGAGTAATCGACCAACCTGCCCACCCCATAAACTAGACTTAAGGGAGTTTCTCCTGTTGTTGACCTCGGGGTTGTGCGATACGCCCAAAGTACTGAGGTTAACTCATCGACCCACGCCCCCGAGGCCTTTTCCAGCCTTGTCTTCAGCCCGTTCAGTATAATTTGGTTGGTTACCTCGACCTGGCCATTAGCTTGCGGATGAGCGACTGAGGCAAAGTGTTGCTCGATTTTCATATCCTCACACCATGCTCGAACCCGATTGTCATTGAATTGAGTACCATTGTCGGATATCAACACTTTAGGGACGCCAAATCTGCAGCAAATATTATTGTATAAAAATTTGATGACCTTCTCCTCCGTGATCTTTGCCAAGGGCTCGGCCTCCACCCATTTCGTAAAGTAATCCACCACCACGATCAGGAACTTCCTCTGCTCCGTTCCTTGTGGCATCGGCCCCACCGGGTCGATTCCCTATTGAGCAAAGGGTATAGGGGCACTCATTGTTGTCATCGCCTCCGCCGGTTGTTGGATAAGTGGGTCATGCTTTTGGCATTGTAAGCATTTCTTCACCATCACCTTCGCATCCTCCTTCATCGTTAGCCAGAAGTATCCTGCCCTCAGAATTTTCGCAACCAAGGCCCCCGATTTGCTATGATCACTGCAACACCCTTCGTGCACTTCTCTCAACACATATTGACCTTCCTCCCTAGTCACACAACGTAAATGCGGTCCAGCATACGACCGTTTGTAAAGAATGCCTCTGTGCTCAAAAAATCTCCTCACCGTCTTTATCGCCCCCACTTTCAGCTCTTATAAAATCGGGGCCCTCCAATCCTCCACTTCCTCGATCTCCGCCACTTCCGTCTCGACCACACTTCTCTCTAGATGCAATAGAGTAACACTTCTGCTCTTACAATCCACCAGAATTTGAGCGATTTTCGATAACAAATCTGCTCGACCATTTTCTCCTCGAGTGATCTGTATTAGCTCAAACGAATCAAACTCCTCTCTCAACTTTCTCATCCCGTCGACATATTTTTGCATTCGGTCCTCCTTGACTTCAAATCCCTCTTGAAACTGCCCGACTACAAGCTGAGAGTCAGAATGCACTTGCACCTTTCGGGCTCCTCCCACCATAGCCAACTACAGCCCTTTGATCACAGCCTCATACTCAGCCTCATTATTGGATATCTTGAATCCCAATTTGGCTGCAAACTCTAAGTAATCGCCCTTAGGGGAAACAAGCACAATTCCCAATCCAGCCCCACTTTTTGCCACAGATCCATCCACAAACAACTGACATACTCCTCCAGACTCCTCCTCGACCTTAGTGCCTTCCTGAATAAAATCGGCCAACACCTGCGCCTTTATAGCCCTTCTCGGCTCATACAACAACGAGTATTCACTCAGCTCGACTGCCCATTTTACTAATCGACCAAAAACCGATGATCGGCCAAGCGTTTCTCCCAACGACATGTTTGTTCGCACCTTCACCTTATGATTTAAGAAATAAGGCCTCAACTTTTGAGCAGTTACAACCACAGCTAGAGCACACTTCTCGATCTTCGAGTACCTCATCTCCGCTCCCTGCATCACTCTACTCATGTAATTGATGAGAAAATGTGCTACATATTCCTCCCGTAGCAATACCGAACTCACAGCCCTCTCCCTGATAGAAATGTATAGCACCAAATCCTCACCTTGCACTGGTTTGGCCAACAGGGAAAGATTGGCTAATACTCCTCGTAACTCCTCAAATTCTCTTTGCGCCTCCTCCGTCCACTGGAACTTCGCGCTCTTCTTCAATGTTTTAAATAATGGGCCACTTTTTTCCGCCATCTTTGATATAAAACGACTTAGCCCTGCGATTCGACCAGCCACGATTTCACTCCGAATGAACACTTGGCTGGATTTAGGTTCATCCCATACCTCCTCAAAGTTAAGAACGTTTTCTTCATGTCTCGCACATGATCCATCTCCTCCTTGCTTTTTACCAATATATCGTCCACATAGAACTCCATATTCCTCCCCAACTGTTCCTTGAAAATTTTGTCCACTAACCTTTGATATGTGGCACCTGCATTTTTCAAGCCGAAGGGCATCACTACGTAACAATAGGTTCCTCGATTCGTAACAAAGCTCACTCTCTTCCTGTCCTCTCTCGCCAAGGGGATTTGATGATACCCCTGCGAAGCATCCATCAGGATCAACAATTCACACCCAGTCGTTGAGTCGACCAACTGATCGATTATGGGCAGTGGGTACAGATCATTCGGGCATGCTTTGTTCAGATCGCGGAAGTCGATGCACATTCTCCACTTTCTTTCTGCTTTTGACACCATCACTGTATTTGATAGCCATTTTGGGAACTGAATCTTCTCGATATGCCCCGCTCCCAACAGCTTCTCGACCTCTTGCTAGATAATTTTATCCATCTCCGCTCCATGATGTCTCCCCTTTTGCTTTACCGGCCTCACGCTGAGGTCGATGTTCAACCGGTGTTCGATCACCTCTGCACTTATTCCCGTCAACTCTTCTGTTATATACGCGAAGATATCCGCGAATTCCCTGACCAGACAAATCAACCTCGACCCAATGGGCTCCTCCAGGTCCTTCCCAATTCTGAACATCCTTTCCTCACACCCCTTTATCATCTAAATTTCCTCGACCTCCTCTCCTGGACGGATATCCACCTTCTCTTTTCCCTTCTCCAACCTCTGCCTATCTTCTTTCAATGGGGTATAGATGCCCCCGTGCTAGCAAGGAAATCGGCAGGCCGGTTCCCCTCCCGGAATATGTGTGAGACCTGGTAATGGATCGAGCGGAGGGTGTCTCTGATACGCATAAGAGGATGTTGGATCTGCCATGAGCCCTGGTGGCCAGATGTCAAAAGTGTGATGACAGCCGCAACATCCATCTCTATCCAGACATGAGAGGAGATCGAGGCGGCAATCTCAAGACCAATCTAGAGCGCCTGAATCTCTGCATCATAACTTGAGGATGCCCGAAGTGGCCCATGGAAGGCAGAGATGAGTGCCCCACCATGATCCCTAATCAGGCCCCCTCCTCCAACAACTCCGGTATGTCTGTCGAAAGCGCCATCAGTGTTTAGCTTAACCCAAGGGACCTTGGGTTTCAGCCAAACAACAGTCCTGGGTCGTGGATGCTGGACGGGTAAAGGAGGTGGTGGCCTCAAACGATGGGGCGGTGTACACCCTGTCCAGTCTCTCGTCGTGAGTCTATCCATGACGGTGAGGAGAGAGAGGTGTCTGTCAACCTGCAAAATAATGTGAGCACAAGAAAATATAATATCTCTATGCTTCGCATTATTCCTTTCTGTCCAGGTGGCCCATAGGATCAGACAAGGAATAAGGAAGCCCACGTGTCTACTGTGTGTGCGGTGAGCGAAAAAACTCAGAAGCTCAGAAAAACTGTATGTAGTGGGTATGGGTATATTTGTATATATAGCATAGTGCTCCCACACTCTCCTCACAGTCTAACTTTCAAGGAAAAGATGGGTGAAAGTCTCAATCTCAAAGGTATCGGTCTCAGCACAACAATGGCCGCGGGAGGAGAACCCTCTCGCCTACATCACAGTGTCAATGAGAATGCGCCGTAATAGGAGGCGCCACAAAAAAAAGGGAAATGGTCGGGGTGAGAAGGTCGGTCCATATGGCCCCGAAGAGGCGGTTTGGCCGGTTGCCCAGCCTCACTTCTCCCCAGGCTGATGACGTAGAGAATGCACCCGAAAATGTAAGTCTCCAACTCATGCCATCCAAACCTCCCTCCATAATGGGAATCTGTCGGATCTGGTCAATCTCTAGACTACTAAAACCCCCACCCTAACCAAGAAAATCCTCCATCTTATATCTATCCCAAAACCCTCCCGTCCAAAGGTTCTTCACCTGCATGAAAGGCATGTGAGTGACTGGCCTAGTACTCGATTAAAGTATTATAAGTTAGGAATAAATCATTTGCTATTTAGCAACGGAATAAATCATTTGCTATTTAAGACAACACAATATTTTTAAATTAATTACATAACTAAATAATATTAAAGTATATTAAATATATACATATATGTATCTATATATATAAAGAATTTTATTTTTCTAAGTTTTATAATTATAATAATAATGTCATTATAAGAAAATGAATTTTAAAAATATAATGGTTGAGTATTATGATTAACAAAAATAAATAAAATAATTATTTAAATAAATATAAAAATCCGTTGCTAATACAATATTAAAAGTGCCTATTGATTGCTATTTGGCAATGGAAAAATTTTGTTGCTAATACAATTTTGAAATAGTTTATTCTATTTGCCAACGAAAAAATTTCGTTGCTATTTAGCAATAGAATAATCCGTTGCTAATACAATTTTGTAATAGTTTGTTGCTATTTCGTTGCTATTTGTCAACGGAAAAATTCCATTGCTATTTTTCCAACGGAATAATCTGTTGTTAATATAATTTTGAAATATTTGTTGCTATTCAGTTGCTATTTGCCAACGAAAAATTCCGTTGCTATTTATCACTGGAATAATTCGTTGCTAATACAATTTTATAATAGTTTGTTGCTATTTACCAACGAAATAATCCGTTGCTAATACAATTTTGGATGAGTTTGTTGCTATTTCGTTGCTATTTGCCAACAGAAAAATTCCGTTGCTATTTACCAACGGAATAATCCGTTGCTAATACATTTTTGGAAGAGTTTGTTGCTATTTGCCAACGGAAAAATTTTGTTGCTATTTACCAACGGAATAATACGTTGCTAATACAATTTTGGAAGAGTTTGTTGCTATTTCGTTGCTATTTGCCAACAGAAAAATTTTGTTACTATTTACCAACGAAATAATCTGTTGCTAATACAATATTGAAGATTTTGTTGCTATTCCGTTGTTATTTGCCAACAAAAAAATTCCGTTGCTATTTACCAACGGAATAATCTATTGCTAAGACAATATTGAAAGAGTTTGTTGTTATTCCGTTGCTATTTGCCAACGGAAAAATTCCATTGCTATTTGTCAGCGAAATAATTTGTTGCTAATATTTTTTGAAGAGTGTGTTGCTATTCTGTTTCTATTTGCCAACGGAAGCATTCTGTTGTTATTTACCAACGGAATTATCCGTTGCTAGTACAATTTTTAAAGAGTTTGTTGCTATTTGCCAACATAAAAAATCCGTAGCTATTTACCAACGGAAAAAAATCACTGCTAATACAATATTGAAGATGTTTGTTGCTATTTCGTTGCTACTTGCCAACCAAAAGAAAAAAATCCGTTGCTATTTACCAACGGAATACAAAGATGTAATTTCTCCTTCGGCGCCATGCATACGTCGCTTTCGACAATGGTCCCGCTCCAGGGACTAAGTTGATTTTGAACTCCACCTGGCGGTTAGGTGGTCTTCCCGGAAGCTTCTGGGAAGACGACACAAAATCATTCCCGATGGTCATGTCTCTGAAATGGGATGATGTCTTCTCCTCGGTATCTATGAGGTGACGAGCAAATGCGCTCTTACTAGCAAATTTGCGCTCGTACTCCTTTACCGAGCGGCCCCATGCAGAAAAGGTACATAACCCTTGCTCTATCTCCTCGCGAATAAGGCGCAGTTGAAACTTGGCTTTCAGAATCTCTTTGTGCTGGTCTCTTAGCATCTCATCATACTCATCCTTCGTCTTCATACACTATAAGTTATTCAAGCAATCCCTAGAATTGGCCCACGACTGTAGCATGTTCCCACTCGACGGGTGGGTTTGGAGCTCTTCTGGACGGCATTCTAGATAGCATATGACGTCTTCATTAAATTCATATAGCCAATTAAGAAATAGCTATACCATAATTGAAACCATTTATGAACAACCGAAAACACCTAGCTTGGCTAGAGTTCCAGTATACTTAAATCTTCTATGTTCTGGCTAGAGTTCTAACTTAGTCTAGAGTTCCACTTTAAACTAGAGTTCTGACTTAGGCTAGAGTCCTGGGACTTAGCCGTTATAGATTTATGTCTAGAGTTCTGTGTCTTTAGGAGGATAGTTATCTAGGCCCCATACTTGAACTGAATATAAGCACTTACAAAACTTAAGAACTTGGTTAAGTTGGCTTACCTCGGAGTCAGCGCAGAGTGAGCGTGGCGTGGTCATGGTTTTCTAAACTTTTTAAAGTATCCAGAAACACAAACCGCTCTCTGATACCAATGTTGTAGTCACCCCACCTTACTAGCTTTGAAAAGAAAAATCAGAGTAAAATTTTTGCTTTTATTTTCGAAAGGTCGTGCGAGCTGATTTTCGAAAATACTATCTTGTTGCGGGAATGCTACAGATGAAAACTTGCTTATCTTACTTAACAAAACATGCAACCAAATCAATCCACTACGGAGAAAATGGAATCACACATGCAGGTCTGACTATCTCGCACTGTCTAGTTTAGCGGAAGCTTAACTGAATTATACATTCATACATACTACATATTCATACATGTTCATGAATTTTAGAACATAAAATGTTCGTGAAAATGTTCACTGCTATGACCCCGCTTGCCACGTCTGCTCACCCGGCACGCTGAACTTCGATACCTGAAAATAGGAAAGACTGTGGGAGTGTGAGCACAAATCTTTGTGCTCGTGGATAGCTAAAACTGTAATAATCTCAACTGCAAGCATAAACTTAAAAGCAGTATATAATAAATAACTGGTGTTGTACTGTAAACTTTTCTTTTCTTTTATAAACTTTTGTCCGTCAACCCTCGACTCTCGGGCCCTCAGCCGCTCATGTGCACACCCCGTATGGGATATTAAGGCCCTCGGCCTCCACTGGAAACCAGGAGGACTATTAAGGCCCTCGACCTCCATCCTAGGAGAACTAACTGTCTCGAACATACCTCAAACATGGTAAGGTAATTATTGACGATGTGAAACCCAATACATGACCCCCACCTCCAGACCAGTACTGAATAAGACGGGATCAATAATAACGATATCATGACATCAATATATAAGAACTGAACTGAAATTGTAACGCCCCCTTCGTTTATTAGAATTTTTGGATTTTTATGTTATTAATTATTTGCTTATATTAATTATTTGCATTTGCTCTATTGGTTTGCCGGTTAATTTATTAACTGCTCATCTCTTTTATCTGCTTATTTATTTGACTGCTATGTAACTTTATATATGTGATTATTATGTGTTTATTTATTATTTATATGTATTGGAATTATTAGGATTTATTTGAGTAGAATTTTAAATTTGTTCGGCCATTTTGGGCTTAATCGCGTAAAGCCCTTTTCGATCCGTTTGGATCCGTTTCTTTGGTATTTTGCCCGAGCCTTGGAAATATATTATGTCGTCCTTTTGAATATAACTAGTATTTGACCTGTGCATTTGCACAGATATAAAACACGTTTTTATTTGTATTCATTAATTAGACATGTACTTCTATCATATAAAAATAATTACTTTTTCTTAAGTTATTTTTATCATTCAAAGTTAATTGAGATTTAAATTTTATTTTAACCATGCAACGTTTATATTAGTAACATGAATAAAATAATATATACATTTGTGGCATATATTAAGAAAATTAACATAAATAAAAAAAATTATTGGTGTTTTTGTTTTTTAGAAAAAAGAAATATGTGCTAGTCATATTTTTCTTCCAACAATGCAACTAAATATAGCGGTTACAACTCTAAATTTGTCAATTAACTTTAAGTTCCAACATCCCGCTACACATTTGAATATATTGCTACCAAATTTAGAATTAATTTAGTAACTGATCCCAAAAAAAAATAATAAAAATATATATATTAAGGTACAACAATTTTAGCATATTAATGAGTAATTAATTTAAAAAATGTAACTCCTTTTGGAGGGAAATGAAAATAAGTTTTATTAAATGTTTTACTAATGCATCAGCTAGTAATTATATATATAGATTATTATTATTATTATTATTATTATTATTATTATTATTATTATGATTATTATTATTATTATTATTATTATTATTATAGTTAAATTATTTATAAGATTTTAAAGTTGTTTGGCTATGCTATTAAAACAATTTATTATTGTTCTTAAAGAAATTTTTTCATGAGATACAAAAGAAAATTTTAATATTGATGTTAAAATAAATAACTTGAAACAATTGTTTATAATTATGTAATTTATATCTATTGTGAATTATTATTAGTTAGTATTAGCAATAACTATTATATAATATAATAGAAACATATATGAATGTATTAATGTGAGAAGTAAAAAAAATATTAATGATAAATTTTGTAACCGAAAATTCAGGGAAAATTTTAAAAGTTTTATTAAATAGGTTTTATTAAATGCTAGCAATTATATATATATAGATTTTCAGACCCTTTGTGCTATTTAATTTGGCCCATTTCGAAGTAATGTGCAACCCAATTTGTAAATTGATTTTTCGGCCCAATTATGAGTAAGTCGGCCATATTTTTCTTTTCCCCTCGCGATTCGAACATCATCGGTAGGGGTGAGCAAAACCAACCCGAAACTGAAAAATCGAACCGAATCGAGCGATTCGGTGTGGTTTTTGACGAGCTCGGTTAACGGTGTGATTTGAATTTTGGAAAACCGCCGATGTTTCGGTGCGGTTCGGTTCTCCGTCCGAAAGGTGCGGTTTTAACCGAACGGCACCGCATATTAAAAAAAATGTCATTTTAATTTTTACCACTTTACATATATACTGTATACATGTTGCACTTTTAAAACATAAAAAAGAAAACTTTGAGTGTTGGACATATTGTGGTTGTTTAATTTTGATTTTGTAATGGCATAATCATAATGATATGTTGTTTGTATTTTTTTTTTATTTGTAGTAATTTTTTTTTATTTGCGGTTAACCGAAAAACCGCACTGCACCGAACCGAACTTTTCGGTTCGGTTTGGTCCGGTTTTTTTTTTTTTCTTGCGGTGCGGTGCGGTTAAAAAATTTTAGAAAATCGGTTTTCGGTTTTTTTGCGGTGCGGTTCGGTTTTTGACCGAACCGCACCATGCTCACCCCTAGTTGTCAGGGTCAGATCTATGTGGATTTCGGCCGCTCTGTGCTGGCTATCTTTATCCCCAACCCAACCCAACTCAACTTAACAATTACAAATTATTTCTCTTTCCTCTACCTACAAAACTCAATCTTCCAACCCAATTTATCTTTATTCATAACCTAACTCAACTTAAATATTTATTTTATTTTAATTTATTTAAAAATTACAATTGTGTTCTAAAATATATCAAGTGTGGTCTCTATTTGTAGAGAATAAAAAAATACGAATTTTGATATTTTTTTTATTTTTTTTAAATACAAAAAATTACACTTGTGCAATAAAAATGGAACAAGTGTCCCATTTCAATACAAAAACTGGTTGCGACCCGAGGTTACAATGTGACCTGGGTCGCGCGCATCAGTGCCCTTTTCCTTTTTTTTTTATTTTTTTTTTTTTTTTTTTTGTTTTAATTTTTTTTTTATTTTTTAATTCCGTGACCCCTCCCATTGGGTCACGGATAAAGGTGGCCTTATAGGTTTACAAGTTACAATCTCACTTATTAGTACGATCGGCTTTGCATGGTGGGACCTACCCCAATGATCACTTTTGGCAGTACGACGAACCTAAGTCTTGTCTACATTAAGGGTCAGTTTAGTTGAATTTTTTGATTAGGCTTGATATAATAGTGTTGGGCCCAGTTTTATGTAATAAACTATCACTTAAATATGTTGTTTGGTTTCAGATTTCACTTGTTGATAGGGATGAAAACGATCGGAAACGATCGGCATAGGGCTCAACCATTTCCACTTTCATATTTTTTTCTCGAAAACGAAAATGATACGGTAATGTCGGAAACGAAAACGACATCGGTATTCCGGTAATATCGAAAACGAAACTATCCGATCGAAAATACATCGATAACGATTGAAATATATCAAAACGGTATTTAAAAAATGATAAACACACCACATTATAAAATATAGCATTAAAACATTAATTGAAATATTCTCATGGCATAATAGTAGCAAAATCCAAATTAAAATCCACACTGTTTGCTATAACAAAATCCATACAAATTCCAATAACTAGCAATTGAATTGACTTGTCCACCAAAGTGGGGTAGGCGGCGGCAGCTGGAGCCTGTAGCGGCTGGTGCGGTTGCGACGTTGATGGGAGTGGGCGCGACAGCGACGAGCAGGTGACGGGAGTGACAACGAGCAGGCGTGGCGAATTGCGATGTCCGTCGGCCGATGGAAGAGATGACAGACTCCTAGACGAGACTCGAGAGTGAAGACCGAACGGGATGAAGGGGATTTGGGCACTGTAGATGCGGTTGCGACGGTGATGGGAGTGGGGCGCGGCAGCGACGAGCAAGTGACGGGAGTGGCAACGAGCAGACGACGAGCAGATGGGAGAGACGACAGACTCCCAGATGAGACTCGAGAGTGAAGATCGAAAGGGATGAAGGGACTTCAGGATTTGGGCACTGTAGAAGGGTTGGGCTGAAGGGAATTTGGACATTTGGCCCATTTGGGTTTGGATTGGGCTTTATAATTAAAAGTGAGCCTAGTATGGGTTGGGCCGGTATTACCGACGGTAAAATACCGTTTAAATACGGTAATTTTCGAAAACGATCGGAAAAGGGCTAAACCGTTTTCGTTTTTATTTTCGAATTTTTTTACCGTTTCCATTTCCGTTTTTCCGGTTACCGTTTCCGTTTCCGTTTAGCCTCCAAATCCGAAAAAATTTCGAAAACGATTCCCGATAATCAGAAATTACCGTTTCCGTTTTCATCCCTACTTGTTGATACTCCGTGGAAAACACAATATGTTGTTTGGTTTATTCCTTCTTCAGCGAGATTTCACCGATTAAACACACAAACTTTTTCATTTGTTCCCATCTTGATCAAATTTCGCCGATGACCTCTACGAGTGAGACTTATCAATTTGGAGAGTGAAAAAGTCTCTAGATTATAGTATTAGGGCGGCACCACCACCGAGGTTCTTTCCGATGATTTGCAGCTCCCAACCAACACGGCGTCCTTCTGAGCGAAGGGATGGGGTGAATCGAGGTTGCGGCTGCGGCTGTTCTTCTCTCCG
>CACSLK010027838.1:4731378-4759056 GCA_902706635.1 Striga hermonthica | reverse complement strand
AGTTACATTTCTTACATATTAAATATTATATAATTAAAATATTTCTTGTTTTATCTGTTCAATATGATACTTATATGTTATATTAAAAAACTAATATAGTAAATAAAAATAATAATTAAAATTAGAAGAGTAAATTCATTAATATTTTAATTAATATTTTAATTAAATATTTACATGTAGGGAAGATATAAGATTTCTTATATTTTTATGTCGTATTTATTGAGTAATTGTGTTTACAATTTTTCGATTAAAAATATATTAAACATGAACTTTTTAGTTCCTATATATTTTTTTCATAAATCACTCATTATTTTATCCCAAAATTACCTATTAATTTACTAATTGAGTTACAATTCTTACATATTAAATATTATATAATTAAAATATTTTTTTTTTATCAGTTCAATATGATACTTATATATTATTAAGAAAACTAATATAGTTAATAAAAAAGTTATTTAAAATTAGAATAATAATTTTTTTTTCTAATCTATATATATAAATGTACAAATAACTATTGTCTATCACATCAAATTTACACATAAAATTAATAAGAACAAAAAAATAACAAGCGTTTAACAACTCAGTTCGATTACATCGATAAGTATATTTTTAGAAGGTTTATATTTTATTATATTAATTATATTACTTTTGTTTATTAGTTTGTTTTATATTTATTAGTACGTGTCACAACCTAGTTATTTTTCATATTATTTCTTATATTTAATAATTGTTTTAAAACTTTATCTTGTTCTTTCACATGTTCTTAACTGTAGATTTGTCAAAAAAAAAAAACACATAATATAAAGTATAGAATTTTTTCGATCATCTGCCTCATCATATATCAAATATTTTATATATATATATCCTATATTATATTATATTTGACTAAATGTTTTTAATTAATAATTAAATTATATATTTACAATTCATAAATTCATTAATAATATTGTCGAGTCAACTTTTGTTCATAAATTGTTTATAAATATATTATTTTCATTGATTTGCTTATGTTGAATTGAAATAAGTTATGTTTTTTAATTATATATAGGGAGGATATAAGATTTCTCATATTTTCTTATGTAGTATTTATTGAATAATTGTGTTTACAATTTTCCTATTAAAAATATATTAAGCACGTGAACTTTTTAGTTCCTATAATTTATTTTTTTTCAGAAATCACTAATTATTTTATCCCAAAATTACCTATTAATTTACCTATTGAGTTACATTTCTTACATATTAAATATTATATAATTAAAATATTTCTTGTTTTATCTGTTCAATATGATACTTATATGTTATATTAAAAAACTAATATAGTAAATAAAAATATATATAAAATTAGAATAGTAAATTCATTAATATTTTAATTAATATTTTAATTAAATATTTACATGTATGGAAGATTTAAGATTTCTTATATTTTATGTAGTATTTATTGAGTAATTGTGTTTACAATTTTTCGATTAAAAATATATTAAACATGAACTTTTTAGTTCCTATATATTTTTTTTCATAAATCACTCATTATTTTATCCCAAAATTACCTATTAATTTACCAATTGAGTTACAATTCTTACATATTAAATATTATATAATTAAAATATTTCTTGTTTTATCAGTTCAATATGATACTTTTATATTATTAAGAAAACTGATATAGTTAATAAAAAAGTTATTTAAAATTAGAATAATAATTTTTTTTCTAATCTATATATATAAATGTACAAATAACTATTGTCTATCACCTCAAATTTACACATAAAATTAATAAGAACAAAAAAATAACAAGCGTTTAACAACTCAGTTCGATTACATCGATAAGTATTTTTTTTAGAGGTTTATATTTAGTTATATTAATTATAATATTTTTGTTTATTTGTTTGTTTTATATTTATTAGTACGTGTCACAACTTAGTTATTTTTCATATTATTTCTTATATTTAATATTTGTTTTAAAACTTTATCTTGTTCTTTCACATGTTCTTAACTGTAGATTTGTCAAAAAAACACATAATATAAAGTATAGAATGTTTTCGATCATCTGCCTCATCATATATCAAATATTATATATATATATATATATATATATATATCCTATATTATATTATATTTGACTAAATGTTTTTATTTAATAATTAAATAAATATTCATAATTCATAAATTCATTAATAATATTGTCGAGTCAACTTTTGTTTATAAATTGTTTATAAATATATTATTTTTATTGATTTGCTTATGTTGAATTGAAAAAAGTTATGTTTTTTATTTATATATAGGGAGAATATAAGATTTCTTATATTTTCTTATGTAGTATTTATTTAATAATTGTGTTTACAATTTTTCTATTAAAAATATATTAAGCACATGAACTTTTTAGTTCCTATAATTTTTTTTTTTCAGAAATCACTCATTATTTTATCCCAAAATTAACAATTAATTTACCATTTGAGTTACATTTCTTACATATTAAATATTATATAATTAAAATATTTCTTGTTTTATCTGTTCAATATGATACTTATATGTTATATTAAAAAACTAATATAGTAAATAAAAAAAATATTAAAATTAGAATAGTAAATTCATTAATATTTTAATTAATATTTTAATTAAATATTTACAATTTTTTAATTAATATTTTAATTAAATATTTACAATTTATAAATTCATTAATAATATTGTCGAGACAACTTTTGTTCATAAAATTTTTAAAAATATTTTATTTTCATTGATTTGCTTATGTTGAATTGAGAAAAGTTATGTTTTTTTTAATAATATATAAGGAGAATATAAGATATGATTGCATTAGTATATTACCAATTTGTCATTAAAAACATGTGAAAGTAAGGGTTTTTTAGGTAGTTCATTTTTTAATTAAAAATATAAATAAAATATGATGTGTATTAGTGTATTACTAGTTTTCCATTAAATTTATGTCAAGGTAAGGGTTTTTTAGGCATTATGAATTTTTACAAAAACACTCCTCCTTTTAAAGTAATATAGATATAGATGAATTAAGAAAAATTTTATAATACCATTGATGTACTGGGTTCCAACAAGTAACAATGTTTATTATGAATAACGTCAAAACTAAAATGAAAGAAAATCACTCTTTAATCATCTAACATAATAAATAAAATAACTAACGCATCTATAACATACATTAGGTCTTTATTTTGTGTTTTTTCCATTAGAGACTATATTTTGTTGAGATTGTAATATGTTCTTTCACTCTTTTTATATTAAGACATAATTATGCTACTTTTAATAAAAAAAACATTAGAATTCATTTGTTCTATATTTTTTACTTCGTCCTACAATGATACGTTTAATAAACTAATTAATTTATTTTACTAAATTTAATCAGCAAAAACATTCACCACCACGTGCGATACACTAGTTAATCAAAAGTGCAATATTCTCCATGATATTCTAATCTTGAGCCATGCACTGACAACAGGGTAATCTGCATTTTGCAATTGTTTTTTAAGTTTTTCAATTTCTATTCTTGTTAGTTGGCACGGTAGATTCGATCGCTCGAACCTTACTTCCTTCGCCCGCCTTTCCCTTTTTTCGACTTCTTATTTTTCTTGCTCTGCCCCTTTCCCTTACTGCATCCAGCGCCCTCACTGCCAAGATTCTTTCCACCAGCTAACAAATCCCGAGTCGTTTTTCTATCTTCAGTCGGATAAACACTGCTTCCGGAAGCTTCTTCTTCTTCTTCTTCTTCTTTTTCGACGTCCATCTGTTGAGGAGCAACACTTGCAACATTCGGCTCATCATTCTCCACGCTTGAATATGAAGAACTCTTTGGAATTCTCATTTCCAAGCTCTTCAAATGTTGTCCAACCGAAGAAATTGTTTTATGATCGAGTCCAATACTGCAAACCACATGCATTTTTAAGCTACTTAGGTTGTAAAAATTTGAAATCTACTTAGATTATTTGTTGCAAGTAATTAAGTAAATATGCAACAGTAAATCATATGACTTACCTCGTAGTATCCAACGAAGAACATATCGTGTTCAATTCCTCAAACACGTCGGTTGCTAAATGCAGCTCATTTTCACCTTCTTCACCGGAATCAGATCTCGACTCGGACATTGTTGATATCAAAAGATTCATATGCTCCTCAATTTCCACCTGAAGTAAAAAAAGAACATCAAATAAATAACCCACATATCTAAGAACTACTATCTGATTAGATCAAATGTCAATGTTTAAGAGTACCTTCTTTTCTAGAACAAGGCTCTCCAATTTCCGGTCGCCACTCGTTTTCTCAAGTGACTCCAAGGCCTCGGACATTTCTCGAATGAGTCCCCAATTTATTTCAACTTTCCCTTTAATTTCATTCTCCGAGCTCGACTTTATATCACTTTCCTCATTCGGTTCGGTAGTGCCACTCACCAGAGGAGGAGGAATAATAATTGCTACTTCATCCGACGGTTGCTCGTCTGAATAATCAGTGCTCTTAGGAAAAAGTACTTCCAAGACCTCGTTTCTGCGCGAGAAAGAGCTCATGTCAAGGAAAACGGCATCTGGACACGCAAACCTTGAGCGGGCCCCACCGGAGGACACGATCACGAGAGGATCTCCGATCAGTTTGAAAGCCGATGCAACTAAATCAACGTACGAGACATCTTTCCTCCTGCCACAAAGAGCCCGACAGAAGTCCACCGGCAGCTTTGATCTGATGTGTTGTGCATTGAGCATCTCGTATAGTACGTTGAATGGACAATCCGAGTTCAGGCACAAAGAGCAGAGGATTATGATCAATCTCAGCACCAGCACCGGGAGATAGTACCTGTTAGAAAATTATTATTAGCAGCACATTTTACTCCCCTTCATGTATAAATGAAAAAAAAAAGTACACCGTTCTTCATTTCTACAATACCTGCAGTTAATACCCGATTTTTTGATCCACCCTTCTGCCTCGCGATACTTAAAGAGGCACTGCTGAACCACCCAGAAGAGAAACTTGAAAATGTCACTCGAGTAAAATTTCTTGTCCGTGAAGAAACCGGCACATGGGTCGGCATCTGGCTGCAGGCACATTACGTGCTCCACGAACGAAGATTTCGAGGTAAAAAATATGCCCTTAGGGTGAGGGACCAAAATCAAAAGCCTCTCCACAAGATAAACGAAACAGTTCGGAGATATGCAGTCTTTTTGACTCCACCTGGCGTGGAAGGACTCTTCCAATACTCTGTGAAACTCTCGTATCATAATCTCCGAACCACTCGAATACGAATTCATAGCCTTTTCAAAACTTTCCATGAACGGCTTCCAAGACATGTTTCCGCCAAATCTTTCGGTAATTCTCCTGAGAAGTTCAGGCCTTGGCTTGCCGGAAGCTAGCATTATCGTTACTACCCGTCCGAATTGAGCGTATGTGTGCCCATCCCTTGTGCTAATATTCATCGAAATAATCTCTCCGAGTAAATCCTTGGAGATTTCAGTTTCCCTTAACCAGATCAGATTTTCGGACAAAGACTGCCGAGGGTCCAAAGGGAAAACAAATTCAAAGTATTTGGCAGACAGCTGGAGAAACTCTTGTAGCCTGCGTTCATCACCTTTCTTCACATCAAGAGAATTCGACTCGATAAAGAATCTCGTCACTTCATATATGCAAATCAGTGTGGAACATTGGCAGTACTTGGATATGGGCCTCGAAAAGGAAAATTTATGTAGTGTCTGAAGAACCTCTAATACCTTAAACCCAGTAGAAATCAATTCCCCACGCCAGTAATTTTGAGAAGCCGTGACAAAATGACGAGCATCAAGAAACGCCAACTTATTTTCCCTCACGATGAACCTTTTATCGACAGCATTTGCAACCCATGCAGCATCGGGTTTTAGCAACACAAAGCTGCCACTTAAATTTTGAGCCGACCGGACCCCAAAATAGTTAAAGCAGAATTCTGCAGTGTCTTGAGAGCTCTCGAGATGCTGCCATTTGAGAGAGTCCAGACAGTCTAAGATCCGAAAAACGTCCGATTTCCATAAGTTCCAAACGTAAACAAGGGTTCTGCACGAGGCTTGGTTCCTTAAAATCCTCTCAACTAGCCTTGTATTGTTTTCTGGTTTAAGATCCCACTCGAACTTGGTCGGATGTACTTGAAGATGGCTGTCTAAAAGTTTTCTTACGGTTAGAATCACGCCCGTACGAGAAAAACTCTGGCTTGCCGAGCGGTACCACTGCATTAACTCAGACAAGTTCTTCTGCTGTTCATGAGTCATAATAGCATTGGCCGATGAAGAAACTGATGCATGAAAAGTTCCAGAGACCTTCCGTGCAATAGACACGGCTTTGGTTAAAAGTTTCTCCTTAGAAGAAAAAGCCTTTAACGGCCATCCATGGCTGCCGGGCTGCCAAAGAGAATTCGACAGCACATACGAAAGTATGAGCGAGGTGGCATCTGAATAATCACCGGCCTTTTCTAGAAGATCAGCCTCTCGTAAAATATCTCCGAGGCGCTTTGCGATATCCGCAGCCTCATGGAAGTTTCCGGACTCTTCCTCCAAAGTTAGAAGCTCGTCAAGGCAATCGATTGACTTCAAGAAAAGGCGTTTGGACTCCATAGTGTTGAAGGCCCGGACGAACTTCATTAATGAAGCGTTATCCTTTTTCTTGTGACATTCCACAGCAATTTTTTCTAGAAACTCCTGAGAGATTTTTTCAATCTCCTTGGATTTCGTGTGAAGCTTGCTGTTCAGTGACATCTGTTGCTTCCACTGCTCAATATACTGCAAGCCGAGGTCGAAATAGTTCCCTTTGGTGCAAGCTGTCAAGCACTCATCGAAAAAGTTCCCTTTTGCGTAAACTTCTGCCGCAGTTCTGTAACTTCCGGCAAGAGAGAAACATTCACCAGCCTTTCTGAGCTCGGATATACCACACTTTTTCAAATATATGTTCCCTAATATAGACGAAATCAAAATCAATCAAACTTCCTGCCTTCAGTTCAAATATGAACACTCCAAACCGAACTTAGAAATTCCAGGGGAGGGTGTAATGTATGCAATCCATATCGAACTTAGAAAGAGTACTAACTGAGAGCATATTTAATTCAGTTTTTATTAAATGGACCAAGCTAGGAAGAGTTGTCATCATGCAGTTAACATTTATATCAGATAAACATTTGCTTTTAATTTATAAAAATATGTTCAGAGTTTTGTAAGCGAATCAAACTCAAGCAAGCTTTTTTGCAAAATCTTGTATTTAGTTTTCGAAATTATCATAGCTGATGTCTAGCAAACTTTTCAGAGCTCGCTCGTATATAAAATCTACAGACTAACAGACTGTTTCTTGTGAGGGAATCACACACCTGCTCTTTCGTATTCCCCCAATTCGCAAAAACATTCAGCTGCTGAATCAGCTCTCCCAATGGAATCAAAGATTTCGGCTGCCTCTCTAAGCATCACGTGAGCCTCGTCCGGATTCAAACCGCGAAGAGTATCGGCAGAAGCTCTTAGCCCGGAAGCTTTAGCCCTTTTCTCCCACGTCTCATCGGCTGCTTTCTCAAAGCACAAAGTCGCCATCTCGTAATTTTTCTCCCAGAAAAGCTGCATAACACAAGCAAATTTTTTTTTTTTTTTAAAAAGGGCAAAAAGAAAATATATCGCGAAGGCAGTACAACAGTAGAAAACAGAAGAAAGCAAATTTACAAGACCTTGATCCCCTGCGATTTCCACTCCTCGGGGGTGCTTGCCCTCTGCATTGCCTCTGCTAGTGAATCGTCAATTTTTCTTACTTGGACAAGGCAAAGTCTCCTCCAGTAGTCGAGCATAGGCTTCGAAAGCTCTTCGTTGTTCTCACATATCCATAATCTTTGCCTCGTACGAGTGATCGCCACGTATAGTTGCTTGAGTTCAGAGCACAAGAGACTGTGTTTAGAGTGACTGAAACTCGGGAAGGAGTTTGGAGAATTTGCATCAAGGAGGTCTTTTTCTTTCAAGAATTCGTACAAGACTCGCCATTGATTGCTCAAAGGTGAAGAGCCGAAGAAATTGTATAACAGGACATCCTACATTATGCAAAGCCAGCACCATGATATCAGAGCACAAAATGAACTTGATAAGAAAAAATAGAAAAAATATTAACTATCGTCACTCAAATGCACAGATAAAAAGCAAGCAACTATTAGAAAAAGGTAAGAGAAGTTTATGACCTGAAACTCGAGGCCTTTGCACTCAACTATAGTCAAAACCAGAGCTTGATGACCAATATAGTTGAAGATTTCATTTCGAGCAGACTCATCTCTCACTAGAATAACCTGGTCGGCACCAAAACCGACCCATTTTCGACCAGCATTTGCGCTATGTCCGAAAATAGTCATTATTAAATTCTCATCACTGCCAGGCTCGAGTACTACAGGAGACTCACCATATATAAGGCTCGTCTCTGGAGGTAAGACATCAATCGACAGCGGGAAAAAATGGCAAATAATATCTATGACACTGTGGGCTAACCTAAGTACTCCTGTATGAGTACGAAAATTCTGGGATAAACAAAATATATCCGATATATGCCCCTTTTCTCTTTTTCCTCGAAAATCGCCATTTCTAGATTTCATGAAAAACTCGGTATAGAACAAGGATCGAATATCTTCGAAACGAAAATCAATTCCCCTGGCAATCGTCTGGGCAGTGTCGCCCGAAAAAACAAAGCCTTCATCTACATTTTTGCAGATATATTGGAATAGTGAAATTTGTCGCATGGTAAGGTCTTGAACTTCATCAATGTAGACAAAGTCCATTTTGTCACCCGACAGATTCTCATTCTTGAGTCGGAGGTGAATGTCTATCACAAAATCAGCAAGATCAAACTCACCACGTTCCAGCTTCATCTTCTCATAATCCTCGAAAATATCATATACAAACTCCCTCTTTTCAGCAGTCAAAGTCGAGATCCTACTTTCGGATAACGATAAGTACTCTGTCCGGCTTATTCTTCCATTGCATGCTTCGCCTTCTTGCAGTCCGCCTTTAATGTGAGACATTATTTCAATGAAAACTCGTGATGGATCAAGATTCTTTGTGAGCTTTTCATTGAGACGGGGCCAGTATAGGGCCCGAAAACGGTCATAAGTAACCTCATTTTTTCGAATGAAAGTCTGCAGAGCAATCGATCTTCCACCGTCATATTGAGATGAACCTCTCACTTCACGAAACCTCTCAAAATACGAGTTACCCAAAGTACCATCAAGCATCATTAGAAACTTATGAAATGTGATGATTAGAGGGTACTTTTCTGGCTGAATACCAACAAATGTGTCCGGAATATCTTTAAACTCAGCCAATTCATCAATTTCATCCATATCAGTGATGCTCCCAACAAGGTTTCCACTAGCAAAACTGTATAGAACACAAAATACAAAGGTTTGAGTTAGGCTCGAGATAAGACAAACCATCTGTTTACAAAATACTAAAAGCACATGAAAAAAATAAAAAAAAATAAAATAAAAAAAATGCATGCAAATGGGCTACAAACATGAATTCTAAGCATACCTCTTCAGCTGAGTAACATGCTTTTTGACAGCAAAACACAGTTTTGGGCTCACGGTCACAAAAAGCTGGTGCAGTGTGGGAGATTCCACAGATTCAGAATCAGCTCCTTCATTAGCTCCCACAGATTCATGTGATGTGATGACATATTGTTGAAGCTTTTGGTACAGCTTCATAGTCAAAACAGTCGTCTTCCCGGTGCCAGATCTACCAAGTATGAAGCTGCTTCTGGAGAACATTATTATCTCACGCTCCTCGTCAGTAACCTCAAATGGGAGATCCACTTCTCGGCCCTCAGCATCAGTAAGCAAATGATTCACGATTCCCGATGAAAGTGAGTAGAATTTCATCAGCAGTAAGCTCTCGTTCACTTTTGAATTCTCGACAAAAGTTCTACCATCATTCGCACTGGCACTTGCAGTCGTGTTAAAGTTGGCATTATTGGAATTCTTGTAACGAATTATATCCTTTGAAACTGACCAACTTCTTGGAATCTCAAGATTTCTGAACAAAATGGAATATTACTTAAAAGTAGACATAACTAAAAATCGTAAACCAAAAGACATTTCCTTTTAGCTAATATTGATAGCAATAAAATATTATACAAAAGACATACCCTTCGAACAATTTCTCATTGCAGTGTTTGATGAAGTCATCTGTGTACATTGCGAATATGCTGTCAAGACGATTCAACAACTTTGAGGTCTCGGCAATAGGCAATATGTCCCACACTTTGAAAACTTGGAAATAGATGGAGTCCTTAGATATATCGATGGAGCAAACAACAAAGTATTTTTCAACCTTGAATTGCTTCACGATATACGAAGAGTTCTTGCACTCCCAATCCACGTTTACTTTCTTCGGCCTCCAACCACTTGCAAGCTTAAGCAAAATATTTATGGCTAGCTTCTTAACATTCGAAGGTTTCAGTCTCTGGAATGACTTTCGAAAGTTATCACTGAATAAAACCTGAAGACATCATGCAAGATACACCATAAAGAATTTCAAGCTTCGAAATTTCTTCTGATTAAAGTGAGAAGTTACGCCATACATAAAATTATTTTTGTTTGTCTAAAAAACAAATAGGTATTAATGTTGTTTACTTTTGCAGGATAGAGATATAATTATTTTAAAACAAAACGAATGAATACCTTCCATCTTGAATTTTGGAAAAGTATACTATCTCCGTTAAGAAGATCGTCAAGTTGCTGCAACTCTTTCTTAACATTTATAATGGTTTTTCCAATGTCATCATCTTCATCGGCATTGAAAAAACATTTGCGGCTCTTAGCATCACATAGCAGTGCTTCCCAAACTGAGTCACTTTTACTCAGAGTTCTTTCATTGCCTAAAATCCAGAGATTATGTCTGTAGCAGTAAAAATAAAGAGAGCTCAACTAGAGGAAATGAAAATAACAAATTTCACTGGAAAAAATAAAAAGGAAGAAGTAAAAGAAAAATACAAGTATGAGAATAATCATTTGATTGCATACCGAGCTCTTGTTAAAGCAACATTGGTTCTTTGAGAACTAGACAAGAAACCGATGGACCCACCAGAATGGGACCTCACAGTTGATATAATTATTATGTCTTCTTCGCCACCTTGAAAGCCATCAACAGATTTCACTTTTACCGTAAACCTGTTTAGGTTTTCGTACTTCTGATGAAGCCTATCACGAATTGCAGCAACTTGCGCAGCGTAGGGTGAAATCAAGCCGATGCTAAGACTCTCATTTGAGCCATCCCATGCTGTTTGTGGAATACAAAAATAGGCAAAATTTGTAAGAACAATGTTGTCTGAAAACAGTAGAATTATACTACTTAACTATATGATTTTCAATGCACGGCCGTAAATAATTAAGCATAAGAGTTGTAAATTGAATGAAACAAGAGAAATTGAAAATGATAATATGCGAACAAATTCTTACAATTTTTTCTTTTTTTTTTTTATATCCTTGGACAAAGCAAAAGCTCTCTTTTACATTATCATGATGGAGTTCGAATCATCTCCATAACTAGGTGATCATCTTTTTTGTTAACGAATCATAATTGATACATTCTACCAGTCAAGAATTCTAAACTAAATCAAAATCTTGGGATTCAAATGAAATAACAAAGGTCTCACCCTATATGAATCCATCCATCCTAACATAGTAAGTAGTAACCAAATATCTTCAAAAAGATGATATTGATGTAACTTTCTGTCATCGAAGGACTGAAAATAGAAAGGAACCCACCTGATGAAAATGGTTGTGTATGGAAAACGAAAAAAGAAAAAAAAAATCATATTGAAAAATAATACATGCTTAGTATACCTTTATAGAGCTTTTGCACTAATTTCACAATTACAGCTACCTCAACCATGTTTCTTCGGCTGTGCCCAACATCATCTAATTCTTCTTTTCCTCCACGAACATTTATGAAAGAATATGGACCAAACATTCTCCCTTGCAGAAATCGTCTTTCATAGGTTGGACTCTTCACATAAGGTGCATCTAATATCTGGTTCAGATAAAAATTCGAGTTTGGAAAACGGCTTATAGATGGATGCATCCTGTATTGCACATTAAGCAGATGCTTAGAGTGTCCCAGTGAGCTCAGTCTCTCAAACAAACTTCGGCCAAACCCAGCATCTTCAGACAGCTGCATATGAATAATAATAATAAAATCAAATGACCATTATTTGTGACTAACATGCAAATACAAAAATTGGTATACAAAAAGATTAATTTTTACCTTACTCTTAACCGTAGCAGGTAATTGCCACTCGTCACCAACTAAAATAGCATGCCCAACATCCGAGACCTGGAGTGCTATAATCGACTCGCTTTCTTTTACTTGAGCAGCTTCATCAATGACCAATAAGTTAAATGGCTCCATATCAAACGAGTGTAGCTTATACGAAGATGATGTGGTGCAGAAAATTAACGATGCCCTCTGGAAACAGAACTCTTCGGCCGAATATTTACTAGTGAGAATACGAAGCCCAAGTGCACCAAGAGACACATTAAGGGATTTTAGGATAGACAAACACTGGCTTCTTGCATGCACTAACGATGATGTATCGACCAGCGACTCGGGAAAAGGCACGACCTTTTGTAGAAAGACACTCTCCAATTCATTAGATGTCATACTCGCGTCTGCAAACAGCGAATTCTCAATCGCGTCGAGATGGAATATTACTTGCTCCATGTTTTTAAAGGTTTGCTCATGATAGGATCTTCTAGGTAAATGTGTTAAGAATATCTGCATGCATCTTCTCAGAGATTTTGCAATATGTGGAAATCGATCTCGAGCAAACTCAAGAAGGGACATGGATGGAGGCTTTTGAACTTCTTCTTCTTCTTCTTCTTCTGTACTTTCTCTTGCTTTAATTAGCTCGTTCTCCAAGAAGATCTGATGCTGAGAAACACAATCCTCGAGAAAATCGAGCATTGACGACACGCATTTTTGCCACCCTGTGTATGATACTAAGCACTCGAGAATTCTTTTAACACGGTACTCTAAGAAGATTTCCTCAATCTCCGAGCCAATTTTCAGACGGTCTTTGTTTCCAAAAATAAGGATTTCTCCCAACGAACAAAACCGAAAGTTCTTCTCGGATTTGGATTCAACTGAATTTCTCATGAGTGCTATAACCCGCGAAGCCAATTCTGTGATGGCAATATTCGTCGGGGCACAAACCAGAGTCCTCACATTCATTTTCAGGAGAGCATACAGCAAGACACTCAAGGTAGTAGTTTTGCCAGTCCCCGGTGGACCCCACATGAGCTCAATTGATGAAGTGTGGTTGCAGTGAACTTTGGATAGAGATGCGGAAATTGCCTCTAGTTGTGATTCGTTCAACTTGGACGTAAATGTTTGCTCGAGCTTTTCTTCTATGTTGATATTGTATTTGAACAGGCAGAGTTCACAAGTTTTCTCAACCTGTTGGAAATGAGCACACTAGTTAATAACTTCATATCCAAAGAAAAAAGGAGAAATGCAGATTGCATAGCAGTTTTTTTATCTTTCACTGTCTTGATTATCAAATAGCCGAATAAGTTCTATAAGGAGGAGGTTATAAAGAAATAAAAACAGATAGGATTCCACTTTCATATATTTCTGCAAAATTAAGTACAAACTAAAAATGTTGAAGAAGCCATCAATGTGAATTATATAGTTAATGAAGAAACTAAAATAGGGAAGGGAAGAGATATGAGACTCATAAAAGAAATGATCGAAGAATTTTCACCATTCATACAATAGGTCGACGATGGGAAAAATGTGAAAAACCACAGTCACTATTCATGAAAGAATGCATCATGCCTTTAAAATTAAAAAAAAAAAAAAAGAAGCAAATAATAATACAAAAAAGTTATTAGCTTACCATGTCGTCTCTGGATATTACTTTCTCGATGATCCTCAGATTCCGGCGCATTCCGAGTGCATTCCAAATTCTCTTCTGTGTGGAGACATTCATCAAGAAAACCACATAGAGCCCATCCGTATCAACGTGCTCGGCCATCCTAACCTTAAAATTGCATGATGTGCTACCATCATTGCCCTCGTCCTCCGGGATTTTTGTTACACAAGCAAATGTATAAGCCCATCCGGCACGTTCCAAATCACAAGCTGTTTCGGGTTTCATGTTTGAGACGAGAATAATATCACCGGGCAAGGTTCTATAAGCCTCCTTACCACGGTTACTTTGGCTATTCCTCCAGTGGTCAACTCTAACATCATAGAAAAAAGCATCACTTTTGTCCTCCACGAAATACATTACCTCGGCAAAAGGTGCTTTGTACACAGTTTCCATTGCCGAAGAAAGCTCTGCACGAGTTTCTTCTAGTAAAGGATAGACATATGAACCGAGGTACCTGTCGACACTATCGAATTCCTCCGGAATCTTCTCCACCTGATAGGGACAGAAAGTTTATTCAAGAAAAAAATAAAAACATAAGAAACAAAAAATCTTAAGGGCAGAAGAGATGTTATGCGCCATTGATTGCACGCCGAAAATGGGAAGAATTTAAATTACCTACTTTTCACTTTGTACATGAGATTCACTAAATTTCTTAGTCATATCTTGCTCATAAAGAGAAACTAACATTCTCCTTCCCTTTCCTTAAAATATTTGTCCACACTAAACAAGGGAGATCTTTGTTGAAAAAACAAACCGTTTCGCAACATTATTATGTGTCGTAAGTTAACTTCACAGTTAAAAATCTCATTCGTCACAACTCCACGAGAATCGTCAAGGAAGAACCATATTTGTATTACCAATCAGCTGACTCAATCATATTCATACCAAATTGCAATAAAACACACACACACACACACACACAAACACACACTCAGAGAGAGAGAGAGAAAGCAAGTTGAAACACAAATATGTTTCCACAAGAGCCATCTATAAACAGCAGCTAAGAAGACTAAGAAAGCAAGTTGAGACACTAAAAGCAACCATTATTGGATATCAACTATTCATTATGAAGGTACACAAACTAATAAACTGTAAACTCATACAAGCACTGAAATTGAAGGGCAAAAAAAAAACACCTGATTTTTGTACATATTCTCATCAAAGATTTCTTGAATTGACCATGAAAACACCAAATCAATGAATCGATCTTTCGGCCACGACTTCCTCTTGCCGCCACCCGAATGGCCTTCGAATTCCTCCATCTTCAACTTTGAGATATATCAACTCTGGTTTACTAAAACAAAAGAGATCAATTGCAAAACCAAATCAATAAATAGAGGCATAAAACTGTTGCATGCATGAAAACACACACACACACACACACACACACACACACATTAAAGAAATCGAAAAAGACAAGGCCTTCTTTCCCCTGTGTTTGTAACAGGGCACAACAAATATCATCAATAATAGTGGAGTTTTTCCTTTGAGATTAAGGAAACATGTGTGGAAAATACCTTTACCAACCTAGTAAGAATCTTCCGTACGCAGTTCACTATGAACATAAAAACCCCACTCAAAAGGGTGAATTACAAGCTATAAGAAAAATAAAAGATCATCAAATATGCCCGACAATTCTTCTGACATAGTACTAATAATGGTCGAGATCAAAATGGATCAGTTAAATTCTAATGTTTATTCTATTAATGAAGTTTCTAGAAAAAAAAACACATCAAACGACACAACACACAACGCACCTTACGTCGCTATGAATCAGCCTCTTTATATAATTAAAAAAAGGGAAGATCAGTGTACAACTGAATTTACACTTCAACTATAATGGATATGTTTGACGACTGATGATAAAATGAAAATAAAAATAAAAATAAATAGTAAGAGCAAAAAGGTGGGAAACTGAAGAGACGTTTGGGTAAGAAAAAAAAGCGTGAAAATTGTTTCTGAAAACGCCGATTGGGTCCTTTCCCATTTGCCAGTGTTCTTTGATTTGACTTGCTAGTCGTCATTCTTTTCTTTTCCAATGCCCTGCAGTTATACACTATTATTACTCCCTAGTGTTAAGAGTAATTTATAAATTTATTAATAAAAAAATAATAAGTGGACAAAAAACAAAAAAAAAAAGCAGTGAATCAACATAAAATGCGCGTATTTACAAAATACGTTTTCTGTATAATTTAATTAAAAAACGTATTCACTAAATACGTTTTTCACATTTTTTTTTATAAAGAAAAATGTATTCACGGAATACGTTTTACAATTAAAATAATAAAATGTGCAGAAAACGTATATTTTTTTAATATTTTTTTTTTGTGTGCAACTTAACTTTTGATTTTTTTTTGGTAAAAAAATCCTAGTGTTAAACTTTCAATAACAATAATTGTAGTAAGTTATAAATATATTAAAATTTTATTTTATGACAATTTAATTAAAAAAATATGAAATTTATTTTAATATTATTAAAAATTTCATACATATAAATAGAAGGGAAATTTTTTTTGAGCAACGTGATTTTTGCCCACTTTGAAAAAATGCAACCTAATCATTTTAAATTGATAAAAAGCAACCTGAACTTATCAGTTATGTTAAAAATCAACCCAGCCAGTCGGATTGCCGGAAAAATGAAAAAAAAAAAGGCACTTTAAGGGTGTTTTGGTAATTTAAACTGCCAATAAAAAAATAAAACATAATGTGAGGTCCGATATCTTCTTCTTCTTCCACTTTTTCTTATTTTTCAGAAATTTTGGGAAAAATGGAGTGGAAGCAAACTGCCGAATTTGCTGTGGAACGTTTTTGCCATTGTGGGAAAAATGTGGTGACGAGAACGTCATGGACCGACCTCAACCCTGGACGAAGATATATGTCATGTGCAAAAACCCGGGTATGTTCTTCAAATTTTGAAACCCTAATTTTGTTTTTTTTTTTTTTTTAATTTGGATGAAATCGAGATGGGTGTTGGACATGGTGTATCATAAGCATGGACTACACATGTAAGAAAAAAAATGTTTCAACACCTTGATAAAAAAAAATGTTCCAACACCTTTAAATGAACTACAACCAACTCACCGTAACCTGGCGTCATTCTGTCGGAGGGAATGAAAGTCTATTGATCGTGAATCTTCCAACCCATTTTTCAGTTGCAGAATCCAAGCTCGCATGAATGCTCGAACTTTGGGGAAAAATGGCGGAATTGTGCCCTAATTTTACCTAAATGACGAAAAAATGGCGGCAAAATGGCTAAGAAATTCAGTGTTGTGCGGAAAAGACAAGGATGCCCTTTTAAATCATGTGATATGACCAAAGTGCCCTGGGAAGTAGGTTGTCGGACCAATTTTCCGGTGAATTTTAAGGCAATCCGGCTGGCTGGGTTGGTTTTTAACATAACTGATAAGTTCAGGTTGTTTTATATCAATTTAAAATGATTAGGTTGCATTTTTTCAAAGTGGCAAACATCAGGTTGCTCAAAAAAAATTTCCCTAAATTGAATGATGGTATGATTCACAAACTAATATTTTTAAACACGTGAATTTAAAATGTTTTTACAAATCAAGAGGATATAACATATTAGATGATGTAGTTGAAGGACAACATATTTTTTAAAGCTATTATTTCAAAAAAAAAATACATATTTTAATAAGCTATAATTTAAAAAAAAAATCTATACAAGTTAACCACATTATATTTAGATCTTATTAAAAAAAATTTTGTACACAACATTTTCGGTCTGAGTCTTAAAAGCTTGATCTCCACACATTAATTGTTCGACTTTAGCTTCTAAGTGCGTTAGTTGTAGTTCGTTTCTCGTTATTTTTGCTTTTTATTATTTTCCGAGCACTCTGTCTTAAGTAAAGTTTAGGTCTTTAATAAAAGCTTATATCTTTAGTTAATCGCTTTTCAATTCCTTAGTCTGAAATTTAGTTTAAAAATCCCCAAAAATCAACCGTTTAGAATGTGTATGACTTTATTTTCTGTTTTTGTGCATTTAGCAATTAATTTATAAACGAAACTGTTGTCGTATGATTCTTAACAACGATTTAAAGTTGAGTTTATGAGTTTATGGGATAATTTCAAGTGGTTTAAACGTAAAGCATGTAAGAACTATTCAACAATGGCACCGGTCCGAGGTGGACCGAGGTGAAAAGCCTTTATAGGCTGTTACGTGTTGCATATTCATGAATTCGGGATCCCCCGTACAAGTGTTATAGGGTTGCTATTTATAGCAGCTTTTTGATACATACATTGGAATTCGTGTATTATTTTCAGTATAAAGTAACTTTTGGTGGGCGGTTGGAGCAGCGGGTCCCACATGAATGATGACAAATCTCGTAGATCGTGATAGGGGTGTGTAGGCGCCTTGTCACCTGCTTTAGGAGGTGACGACCTCGGTCTATGTTGACCTCGGTTTGAAATGACCTCGAAGGGAATGAGTTACTTCGGTCTTCTTGAGTCGTCTTCGGTTTGTCGTGCGAACCGGGATGACGTCCAGCTAGGTTAGTGCCTGAGTCGGATTCACTTACAGCGCCGTCCAAGGTCCTTAATTACGCTTAATTATGCTTTACCGAGTCGGGTGATAACAGAGAGGCCCCCAATATCGGAGGGCATACGGAGTGATGGTTGTCGATATTGCCAAACACCTAGAGGCTCCGAATCGGTAAGAAGTTAGTGGCTGTGTTGTCCTCGGTATCCCGATGTGACTGGAGTAACCGAAGCGAGTTGCTTGTTCCGAAGTGCAGACTAAAGTCCGAGGTGGAAACACTTTGTAAAATTCGAGCGACTTATGGGCGGTCGCGACAGGAGGAATATGAACAGACGTAACGGTCGAAAACTTTAATGTTAACGCTAACGGTCGCGCCGTAATGGTCTTAAATGAGGTAACGGTAGGTTTTAATAGGGTGCCACGTGTAACAGTAGGCTTTTGTCAGATGAGAGGGTGGCAACGGTTGGAATTAGGGGTCGCGTTTGTGGGACGCGCCCCTAATTAGGATCTCTAACGGTCAGAAATCGGAGATTATAAATAGGGTTTCGCAATTTCTGATCGAACTTTCTTCACTTTTGCTTCAATTCTTGAGCTTTTGCATCCAGTAACCTTGTTGTTGAATTTTCCTTGAAAACTTACAAGTTATTCCCTGTGTATTGTTCGCCTGCGGATTCCTTGGTAAGCTTCATTTCTGATTTTTTGTGGTTATCTGTTCTGTATTCTTTTTTGTTTTGTGTGATGGCGTCAAAGGGAAAGGGTAAGGCGGTGGCGAGTTCCTCGAGTACCGAGTCGGTTCCCTTGGATGTGTATCATGATTCGCAGTTGGTCGAATTGGCCTTTGAGTATCATCGGTGGGATCCGATGTTGGTAGGGCATTTGGATATTAAGCCCGATGATGTAGATGGCGATCGGGTGGTCGAAGAGAACGCGGCCGATATTGAGGTGCCTCACTGGAGGAGACCGGTGAGGACGTGGCCTGATCCTGCGGTCGATTTTGAAGGCGAGCCAAGCATTTTGACTGATGCCGATGTGGTGATGCTTCGGGAGCAGATTCGGATCCCACCCTCGGTGAGAATTTTTGCTCCATATCCGGGGGAGAGAATAACCAGTCCTCCTCCGGGGTGTGTTGGCGTTTTCATTGAGAGTCTGAGGTCGGGATTAAGATTCCCGTTGCCGAATTTGATCACGGAGTATCTTCGGAGTTGGGGATTACCGCTGTGTCAGATTACTCCTAATAGTTGGAAGAAGATAATCGATCTGATGGTGCTGCTGCACGAGCAGGGTGATGGGCTGCCATTGTGTGAGGAAATAAGGAGCATCTTTGCATTTAAGAAAAGTCCGAGGAGGCATGTGGCGGAATCGTCGTGTTGTTTCTTTGCCGGAGCGAAGCCACAACATGGTCTAAAAGTCGGTGAAATAATAACCGATATCCCAGAAACTCTCCATGGATTCCAGGAGGAGTGGTTATGGATTGGGGGAGAGTGGCAATCCGAGAGCTTTTTCCATGAACCTCGGATCGACGGGATGACGATTCCGATGTTAATTCATTCCGGAGCAAGTGAGTTTATTTCATTTTTCAATTCGGATATATCTTCCTGATTACGTTTTGTTCTGTGTACTAACAGGTCGGAACTTTTGCCCTTTGTAGAAAAAGAGACCAAGCAGAAAGAACCGAAGTTGAACCCTGAGTTCGGTGGGAAATTGATGTAAGTATTTTTACCGGAGTAGAATCGAAAGATTCGTTCCCCGGGTCGTATCGCAAGGAAGGTTAGCCGGATTCAATTGCACGATTATTCGATCACGAAAAAGAAAAGAAAAATTCCTAAACACTCTATTCAATATTTTTGGAGTTTTAATTATCAGCTAAAGATTTAAAACTAATGCAAACGAATTAAATAGCAAGTGAATAAACTCAAATGATTAAAGAGCTAGGGAATCGGGGATAATTGCTTTCGGTTCTAACACAACTACCGGCAATCAATTGCTCGGTTAAGGGACTTGAATCGTTTCTCGTCCAGAGGCTCACTCTCAATAACTCTTCGTAACAAGAGAGTGAACGTACACGATCAACTATCAATTCCAACAACCCATAGACAATACTATTACGAACAAGTCTACTCTAAACAAGCCTATATCGACCCACGTCTCCCCTTTCGGTTCTACACGTTGATTAGTTAGGTTAAACAGGTGATCAATCTATTAACCCTAGAATAAGCACAACTTGAATAGATATGAACAATCAAGAACAAGCAATTATTATCGAACCTAATCAATCATCCCCTATCCCTAGCGTATGGATTTAGCTACTCATATGGAATTCAACATAAAAATTCTTAAGAACCCAAGCCATCATCATCAATTACACAATAGAGAAGGAAAAACTTACGGTTAATAATGATATTTCAATGTTGAATCCAAAAACATCCAATCCAAAGCAAGGAAAATAGAGTTTTTAATCTCCAAAATCCAATCAAATGAGTAAAAGCATGAAAAGGAATGAGTTTCTAGAGAGAAAAAGTGAAAAAAACGAAGTCTGGAATGTGTATCCTCATGTCTAGGTCAAAAATCTGATATAAAAATCCCGTCCTCGAAATTCGTGTTGCGTAAGTCGCGAGTCGCGACTTTCACTTTTCTTCAGGTCGCGAGTCGCGACTTCTCGCGAGTCGCGCGTCATCAAAAAATCTTTATTTTCTTGGGAAGGTCGCGACATAACTCACGAGTCCCGACATCATCTCGCGAGTCGCGACAATGACTCGTGAGTCGCGACTTGTATCGCGAAAACCATCTTTTCGGCTCTGTTGGACTCGCGAGTCGCGACCATCTTGCGAGTCGCGACTGACTCGCGAGTCGCGACACTGTCTCGCAAGTCGCGAGTTGTTCTGGCAGCTCTTCGATCAGTTTTTTCGGTCCTTCTTTCAATAATCTGGGCACATCAATGAGTATTCTCGATATCCCGGTCTCAACTCAAGTAGTCCCGTCCTCGATCAACACAATCTACCTCCTGAAAACACAAACACGGAGAAAACACGAAGCAAAACACAGCAAAAAGACACACAAAACGAACTAAAGAGAGAAACGGAAAAAACACAGAATTGGACCAAATAAACTACGAAAATCCTATAAGCGGGAAAAAATAAAGCGAAAATAAAGCGAAAATAAAGACACAAAAATGGGACAAACAACTCCCCCACACTAAAACCTTTGTTCGTCCCGAACAAAAAGAAAAGAAAAGAAAAGAAAACAAATAAATGAACAAAGGCAATGGTTCAGGCAAGACCAATCTCAAACATATCAATTAAACCGAGAAGAATTCCAATGATCACAAGAACACACCTCAATAATCAACTTAATCATTTCGAAGAACAAGTCTCTCAAGAACAAATATATATATATATATATATATATATATATATATGCCTCACTCAGTTTCTTCGCAACATATAAGAGAGGTGCACTCAAATTGGTCATCAGTCAAGTCGATCATAGATTTGCTTATCGTCTAACTTCTACTCCAAAACAATCAAATTTATAAAACAATGAATCAAGAGGTCTTTAAGGGTTGTAACGTAGGCTCTTTGGACAAGGTAGGAAACATATAGGCTAAGTGGCTCAAAATAAATCAACTCAACTCTGCACCCAACCATATCAACAAACACCTCCAGTTGTCACCAACCGGCTCCTCCCACTAACTCCAAGACCAACATACATCCCAAGCTTTTTTTTTTTTTTTTTTTTGCGAAAACCATTTGGACGTCTTATCTAGGTTTAACCTTCGAGTTTTCTGCTCGAGTCTCCTAGACCGGTTTCCCGTACTCATGGATCATATCCACTAAGTTAGTGAACGGAGCGCTAGGAGTATAATCCATTTGGCTTCGTTTTTTTTTTGAGAAAATAATGCAGTCAACCATCACCTCCAGCATTCAACCCGCAACTCAATATCATCATCACGAGGCTAATCAATAAAAACGATCAAGGCTCAAAGGGGGTAACTAGGGACTGTTATTTACGAAAATGAAAAGGAAAAGGAGAATACAAGAATGCCTCAATCATATTCATGTTTCACAAATCTAGTCGAGTTATTTCAAAGCAGTCTCAAGGCAAATTCTACTTGACAAGATCCGACCAATATCACACAAGAAACAAAATAGGCTCAAACCTCACAAGGTAAATATGTTCCTCAAAATAACCAAGTCAATTAATCAAAATGCAATACTCGATCACATCATCACAACTTCTCAAATTCAACCAACAGTTTTCAACCAGTCTTACAATACACCATAATCCAAGTTCAAAAACAAATAAAAACCTAAAACTGGACTGGTCCACCACGCAAAAGAAAGAAATAAAACAACCTAAAAAGAGAAACTAGACCTGGTCAACCAAATAGCCACATAAAACATGCAAAAACTGCCCCACACTTAAAAGCAGACAATGTCCCCATTGTCGACTCTTGGTGAAAGGAAGATGTACTACATAATCAACTGACGCAACGAAGAATAGAAAAGATAGAAAATAAAATAGAAATAAAAGAGAAAAGAAAAGAAAAGCTGACCAACACAGTGACAAGTCACTGTGGTCCTGGACTACGAGGAGGAGGAGGATGGGGCTGGCCGGCGCCGGGTCCATACTGAGCATCCCACCGGGCCTCAAGAGCCTGAAAGCGCGCGTCGAAACCTCGCATGTATCTGTCGTAACGCTCCTCGAACTCTGCCCACCACGGAGGAGGCTGGGACCACCAAGCTGGCGGGGCAGAAGACGCAGCCGGATGCTGCTGATGATGATGTGGGGATCGGGGCGCTCGGCGGTCGGGCTCTGGAACAGACTCAAGAGCAGGCTGCCAACCGGAAGGAGGCGGAAGTAGACGACTATCATCGAGAACAGGCTGATCATGCTCCATCTCCTCCGTCTCATGGGTATCATCGGCATCATGCGGGGGACGAGACGAGCTTGCCCGAGCTGTGGAAGCGGCTGCACTCACTTTCTTCATGTAGGCGGTGTAGGCCGGGCGCCTCGTATAATCCTCAAAGGTGTGGCGATCACAGATGAGGCCCGAGTGAGTGAGCTCGTAAGCATCAATGAACCGCATACTAGTAGGAGGGCTGCCAGACGCCACCGGGTCAACGTGGAAGTGCAGAGCCAGAGCGGTCACTATATGGCCAAAGCAGGCTGCCGCTCTCTTGTTCCGAAGGACGGCCCAACACTCGTCCTTAAATATATCCAACATTTCGCGGCGCTTCCCTTCGAGCATAACCCACAGCAGGGCAAGATCAAGTCCAGTGACCTTGTTGGCTTCCTTCTTCCCGAATACACCGTAGCACAAAAATTTGTGCATCACAGCGACAACACCGTCCTTGATGAGGCCATTAGCCATGCCCTGAGACTCCCACACCGTGTCAGGAGAAAGTGCGGGCCAGAAGCTAACAAAAGAAATGCCTTCATTGATCCTAGCGCCGCCGCTGTGGAGGCCCACGACTTCTTCCATGATCTTGTCCGTGATGAGCCTCTTCGTCCCAAGCAAACGACATGTCATATACTCGGCCTGATTAGTATCCTTCCGGAACTCAAGTGTACTGAAAAACTCGAGCGTGAGGTTCCGGTATGTCGGGTGGACCAAGCGGGCATACGACTTCAAGCGTAGCGTGGCTAAGTACTGCTCGACCGTCGCCAAGATACCCAAGTCGGAAAGCAATTTGATGTCGAACGTTTTCGACTTAAGGACCTCCTTCTTGGCGAGCCAGGAGTAGATTTCCCCCTCTCGTTCGTCGAGAATCGTGAAGGGGGCATTGTACTGTGCCCGGAGATTGACCGGCTCGGCTTGGGAGGATGACTCTTCTTGTGTGGTCTTACGTTTGTTGCGTTTGGTAACCATTGTGGTGAAGAATTTCACTTAGTCAATATGTCGAACACCTTGCGTGCGCACTTTGAACTTAAGAGCTTGAGTGCAATGGACAATAGGGAGGCTCCAAAAATCAATATGCACCTCAGGTTAACGCAAACCAATCTCTAATCGACCGAAAGTCCGTCAATCACAGTAAAAGAGAGCACAAATACCCGGAAATTCGGCCGCAACGACGAGCTTGGAGATGGAGGGATGCGTAAGAAATTTCCGAAAAAGATGGAGCTTCGAGTGGTTCTGTGATGATCGTCGGAGATGATGGTCGAACAGGCCGGAAAAGGTGCCGGCGACAAAGAGAAATCGGACCTAGGGTTGTTGGTCCCGAACTTGTGCGCCCGCCAGATTCTGTAGAAGATGAAAATCAAGCAGTGTCCGATGGAACAAAATCGCTGGTCGAGTTGTTAAGCCGGAGACGAGCGAGGGATGGTCGGAATTGGCCGGAGGTGATGGGTGATCGATTGGAAGAAGAACACAATTTTTTTTTTTTCGTTCGAGCGTGCTGTGTCTGGAACGCGAGAGAGAGAGAAGACACCTGCACAATAAATCCCGATGTTATTCTCGGTTTTTTTTTTTTGTCGCGAGTCGCGAAAGAAACTGAGGCCGATTGCTTAATTCCATGGGGTAGCTCGCGACTCGCGAAACTGTCGCGAGTCGCGACCTCTTATGTCGCGAGTCGCGACATCTGACTCGCGAGTCGCGAGTCAAACAGAGAGGTCGGCCCATAAGTCGCAACTCGCGATATCTTTCGCGAGTCGCGAGATTTATTTTTTTTTTTTTTTAGATAACTGGAATAAAAAGAAAAGCAAAATGAAAATATTAAATTACCTGAATAATTACCGAAAAGAAAAGCAAGACATAGAGCAAAAGGCAAAAAGAAAAAGGGAGAGATACAATCGTACAGAGCACAGTGACTAGACTAGTCACTGTGAGTTCGGCGGTGCAGGCGGAGGATGACGGTAGTCAAACCCCGAGTAGCGTCGGGAGTCTGACACATCATATCTTTCGGCCCAGAGGGACCGGGGCAGCTCCATCGAACTAGGCTGAGAGGGGGCAATGTAGCGGTTAGGATGGAAATCGCCCAACAATGGTCTCTTCGGCTCAAGCTGGGACCCGCGGACGAAAATGAAGGTAGATTCCCCCAATACGGTCATCCTCGCTGTCCCGTTTTTCACATCAATTACTGTGTTGGTTGTCGCCATGAAAGGCCGTCCGAGGAGCATGGTGTGCTGATACCCATTCTCTCTAACTTTCCCCACATCGAGAACAACAAAATCAACGGGCACAATCAGCTTCCCCACACTTACCAAGACATCTTCCACTATCCCCTCGGGTTGACGGAGTGAACGATCGGCAAGCTGTAAACGCATCCTAGTGGGCTTCAGACCGTCGAGCCCAAGTTCCCGATATATAGAGAGAGGCATGAGATTTATTCCGGCCCCAAGGTCAAGCATCCCTGAAGCATCTTTCCCACTCCCGAAGGCTAACTTGATCACAAAGCTACCGGGGTCGCTTTCTTTCTTCGGTAATTCGTACTGGAGGGCACTCGCCGCCTCGCATACCACCACTTCATCGGCACTCTCCAATCGATTCTTACTCTTTGCCAAATCTTTGAAATGTCTCATGTAAGCCGGTATCATTTTCAGCATGTCAGAAGGTGGTAGATTGCCATATACCTTTTTCAACATCTCGTAAAGGTCCCGAATCAGCTGATTGTCCTGCTCTTCCAAGAGTCGGCATGGGTAACGAAACCTTGGCCTGTATGGATTTTAAGACTTATGCAAAGTTGGCTCGGAAGGCGGTGTCACTGGGGCCTTTTCTATTTGCTCTAACTCCCTCGGATCTTCTTTTGCTTCTTGTACTCCCTCGTCTACTATCTTCTTCTCCAAGTCCGGCATAATGACAGTCACTGAGTTCACATGCTCTGGTTGACTAGGCAACTTACTCTTGTTCAGTTCAGTCTCGAGAACTCCGACCCGTGTGGCCAGTTGGCCTAACTGCGTCTCAATACGCTTGATGGAGGCCTCCTGATTGACACTTCGTTGCTCACTGCTGGCCACAAATTGAAGGATTTTAGCGATGTCGTCCTGAAGATTCGAACTCGACCCAGCGTCCGACGCTTGCATCCCAGCGTCCGGCCCCCTCTGTTGTTGTTGTGGTGGCTGGTTGTTCGGACGGGGCACAAAGTTTGGTCGAGGTTACTGCTGCATGAAGTTCGGACGTGGTGGCTGGAGGGTGTTCGAATTGTTCGACCATGAGAATGCAGGGTGATTTCACCACCCGGGGTTGTACGTGTTCGAATAAGGGTCATTGCTTAGCCGGTTCTGGTATCCCTGTAAGGTACTAGCATCTATATACTGCTCTCCAGAATCCTGCTCGAATGATGAGGGGCATACTTCGGACCTATGCCCTCGGACTCCACATGCCCCACACGTATCAACAGAAAATGTATTAACCGGCTGGGATCCACGTGCAGTAAGCAACCTCATCTGCTCAGTAAGCTCAGCTAACTGTTGGGCCACCATATCATTGTTTGGACTGACCTCATTCACTAATGCTCTCCTCCCTCGAGTGCTCTTCTGCGACGAATTGGTGCTCATCGTCTCAAATATCTCATACATCTCATCAGCTGTCCTTGCTCCAATATCTCCTCCTGCCGCATTATCAACCATATACTGCAAGTTCTGGTGGAGGGAATCATAGAAGCAGTTCATGAGTAGCCCCGGAGAGAGATTGTGATGGGGCACTGCCGTTGGAGATCCTTGAACCGCTCCCAAGCCTCATGAAGAGACTCATTCGGTAGTTGAGCAAATGAGACGATCTGTGACTGAAGCTCCTGGGTCTTTTGATGGGAGTAGAACCTCCCAATGAATTTCGAGTACACCTCGGTCCAAGTGGTTAGAGAATCAGGTGCAAGCGTCATGAACCAGGCCTTGGCCCGATCCTTCAGTGTCTCCGGAAAGCACCGTATCTTCAACTGCTCGTCATTAAGCTCACCGAGAGGGAAGGTGTTAAGGACGTTGTAAAATTCTCGAATGAAGTTGAGTGGGTCCTCGCTTGGAAGCCCGTGGAATGCCGGCAGCTGATTGTAGTGAATCATTTTCAGCTCATAGTTTCGTGCAGCGTCCGGCAAACGGATGCATGAAGTGACTGGCCCGATAACTGGCTGGGCCAAAGTTCAGAGGGTGTTACGGGGAGCTTGTTGTTGTCGTTCACCCATTTCTAGGTTGCTGCCTTCTGATGATTTTGGAGAATGTTCGTCTTCCTCCTGTTTATAGTATTTTTGGGCATGTGGTAACCGAGCTACCCGACTCGGGTCGTTCTCAAAGGAAGGCTCTTCGGAGCTTCGTTCACTACCTAGTCGTCAAAGTCACACAAC
>CACSLK010027838.1:4699925-4729235 GCA_902706635.1 Striga hermonthica | reverse complement strand
ATAGAAAAGAGCACGTAATCACATAAGCTCGACAAGATAAATGAACTATACAAACGAAAACAAAAAAGAAACACATAACACATAGAAAAGAAAGAGAAAGAGAAAAATAAAGAAGGGAAAAGAAAGCGCATACTCAACACGGTGGGGTTCCACCGTGTATCGAGGTGTTCGTCCGGTGGGAAGAGAGAGAGAATAAAAAGCGATAATGTCTTTCGAGCTCCAACCGAGATCATCCGAACATGTACAAATTGAGCACGCCCCGGAGGAATGAGAGACATGAATCCATAAATACTCGACGAAGACGTAAATAAACTTGAAAGTTCAAAAGTCGAGCCTCGAGCCCAAAAGTGACATTCTCCATAAACCTCGACACGACCAATAAACAATTTTCTACAATCCCATAACCAACAACCGGATATCGAGCGACTCCGAGAACTCTCTTTCATTCAACAATTCGACAAAGGCATCCTACAAAAAATTGACACGACCGGCAACAAGAAACTCGACCCGTCCGACAACAAAGAATTTAACACGTCCGGCAAGACATGTCCCCACACACAACAATATCCAATATGCACAACCGACAATCGATTATCACAACAATTCTAACTTCCAATTCAATCCCGAATTTCAATTAATCAACACCAAGTTCCCAATCTCCAAATCAACTACAAGTTCAATAACAATTCCCCAAACTCCAAACGCCATCAATTACAATTCAAATCACAATCACCCAATCTCCACGTCAACTCTAACAATCGACATAAATCAAGAGAGTCAAGCCTAAGTACCTCGGGAATGCACAAAAAGTGTCCCGGTAGTCGAGCCTGCGGCTGGGCTTGAAGGGTGTCGGGGCTGATGTGGCCAGGAGCTCGCAATCACAGTTGAGACTAGCCGAGGTGGTAGTAGATAGAGCCCGAACGGAACTCGATTGCTGGAAATTAGGCCTAGTTTGGTGGTCTCCAGATTTCAAAGCTTTAAGCTCGGAGTTGAGGCTCGCTGTGGCCGGAGATTGGAGCGCGCGCAGAGGTTGTCGCCGTCGGGGTTGTGCGCGGATGTCGGAGCTGCTGGTCTCTGGGCGGAACTCGGCTGAGCAGATGTCGGTCGCTGGAAGCTGCGGGTTGAGGGCGGTCGGAGGTCGGGTCGCCGTCGGGGGTGCAGAGCGGGGCTCGTCGGGGAGGTCGCGTTGGGAGCGAGAGTTTCTGGTTGCGTCCCCGTGGAGAAAACGGTCGCCGGTTGTTGGAGTCTCTGCGCGTGGCGGTCGGAGGTAGGGAGAGCTGCGGGAATGAGTGAGTGTGAGGGACGAAGGAGAAAGTGGGAGGAGTTAGGGCTTTGACTAACTGTTGACTTTTGTCTTATATATCCTGCGAAAATAACTATCTTGCGAACTTCATTTTCGAGCCCTCGAATTTTTGGCTCTGTCCAAGTACTCTTCCCCGCGAATTTTTCCTAAGTAGCGAATCCGGATTTCGAGCCCTCGAATATTGGCTGCAGCCCAAGAATTGTAACTAGCGAAAATGCTATAGCTAGCGAATTCGGATTTCGAGCCCTCTAATTTCTGGCACTTCAACACTTGGGCATATTTCACTACTTTTCAATCACAATTTCCAACTCAACTTTCGAACACAATTTTCGCTCGACTCCCGGCTCTTTCTTTTTTTTTTCAGCTCTTTTTTTTTTGGCTCGGCTCTAACAAGTCGGTACTGCCGAGCAGGTTGGCACGAGCTCTTCAAATTAATTTCCATACTTAACTCAAATTTTCTACACTTCGCCATACTCCAACCCAAATTTCAACAAAAGCTCGGCTCCGAGTCCCATTTACTTCTCCAAAAATATCGTGTGTCGTGTGCTTAGCAGGGCTATTTATTTCTGATAAAAAGCGAAAAATGAGAAAAAGGCAATAACCGTGGGTTGTCTCCCACGAAGCGCTCAATTTAATGTCTTGAGCTCGACGTTCCCAACAAAAATCAACCGGGATCCAAGAAAAAATGTCGATCATGCCACGCCTTTGTATTTTCCAAGAGAAGCCGATCCGGTAGCACGGAACAAAGGCGGGCAAGGTAAGCTCTCGTGGCCGCGTTCTTGTGAAACCGAGCATGGATTTCGACAACCAACAAGAGGAGAGATAGATCTTTATGCATCACGGCCCCATAGTCAACCTCCGAAAATATAAACATATCCGTGGAGCACGTCGAATCGATCTCGGGCATCGTTTGCACTATCTCGAACGTGTACTCATCAAGCTCAAACATCGGGAGCACGGGCGTAGGCACACTAAACTCCTCCAAATGGTCACGATCCTCAATAATACGAAACGACGCCCCAAAGGACATGGGCACCACCTTATCCTCAACATCCCAAGGAATCTCATCCGCACACGACACATCCGGCTCAACAACATCATCTAAATGCTCGGATTCCTCCTCACAACCATCATCATCCTCCTCCTCATCATCACCAACACCTTCGTTACCCCTCGACTCACTCAAATCATCAATTAAATTATCTCCCAATCCATCCTCGACATCAACTTCCGAAACCATACTCTCTTCTTCAACAATCGAATCAAAACCCGAAGCACCATCAACGAGAGAAAATTTTGACGTACCTAGTGTAGAATCCAAGTCCACGTCATCACAAGGAGGAAGTTCTTCGACAAAAAGCTCATCTGTGTCCTCACTCGTATCTAAAGATTGAGTCCCATCGTACACGGGAGTGAGGCCCTTCTCTTTCAAGGAAGCACAACGATCCACCATAACCCGAAATTCGCTCTCTAATCGAGTGCTTTCTCGAATAATCTTCGCCGATAGAGTAGAATATCTACCGAGCGGAATAGAAGATGAATCCAAGTCGAGAAAAGACACCACGGTGGAGTCGAACTTCTCAAGTGTAGCACGAAGAGCGGATGGAATCGGGATGCACCTCCAACTATTGAACTCCTCGATGATCGACGCGAGGCTCGCGAGTGCGTCTTGAGTTCTCACCAAAACTTCTTGGTGACGATCGATCGGCCCAACCTCGGAATGAAATGAAACTCCAAGACTAGATGAACGAGGTTGGCCAACCGATGGGTGCTCAAATGCCGGAGAGGGAGAAGTGAAGGATTCAGTTTCTTCTTTTTCGGATAGGGAGGCCAATGAAGCACGAAGGGATTGAGCGTCCTCCTCCAATTTTGCCACGATCTTTTCTAATTCGGTTGGAGGGGCCCGAGTCGGCTCGGGTGGAGGCATAACATCATATAAACCGGGAGGTGGAAGATAGTAGAGAGGCATCTCGTCATAAGCCGGATAGTGATCATAATAATCGCATTGGGCTGTGGAATAAGGGTGGCTCGGGCCAAGTGAGTTCATCTCCCTTTGAAAATTGTCGGGGTATCCACGAAATGAGCTCCCAGCATAATAGTGAGAACAGGGATCCATCCGGGCTTCTCAAGCGTAATACCTCGCACAAGAACAAGAAAAACAACCCAAGGCACACGAGGCAAGAGAGAGAATAACAAAAAGCGAAACTAAAAACACATAATATTTACACGGGCACGAAAGGCAAAACAAGAGAAATGGAAAATAAGCAAATAATCAAGAGGAACACGCAAAAACGAGAAAAGTCCACAAAAAGCAAGAGAAACACGGAAACAAACGACAACTAGATAGTAAACTTGGCGTCCTACTCGCCTTCCCCGGCAACGGAGCCATTTGTTTATAGTATTTTTCGGCATGTGGTAACCGAGCTACCCGACTCGGGTCGTTCTCAAAGGAAGGCTCTTCGGAGCTTCGTTCACTACCTAGTCGTCAAAGTCACACAACCGAAAAGGTCCTAAACATTCTACTCGCAATTTGAGGGTTTGAATTTAACTAGATTAATCTACGAAATGAGAGAAATTGAAAGCAATTAACTAAGCACGCAACAAGATGAGAGAAATCAAGGGGGAAAGAGAGATTTTGGTTTGCCGGAGTCTCTATGATCAATCACACGCAAATAACCGAACATTGCCATGCTAGCTAAAACCCTAGAAAGCTAAACCAAGCTTTAGCACAAAACGAGTAAGTATTTAACTCCTAATCACACTTAGTCAAGCATTCTCGATCCAAAGATTCAATCTTTTCCTCCAACCAACACAAGCACAATATCAATTTTCACGAAAGCAAATAAAGATATACGAAGTAATGAGGCTTAAGACTAAGTACCCACTCTTGCACGCACTTGGAAGAAGAAACGGAGTCAAAAGCTCGAAACTTTACTCGAAACAATGTCGCCCAAAGTTCGCCGGAAAACTTGATTCATATGCTCCAAACCAAAACATAAAAAAAAAAGGAAAAAGAGAAAATAGAGAGGAATTCCCAACTTAAAAGTTGGGAAATGAGAGTTGTCCCCAAAAATACAAAGCATAATGTCTTTTTATAGCTACACCACAAACACACACTAAAACACACACATTAAATGATGAAAACTCGCAGGATAGGTCGAATTCCCAGGATAGGTCCTTGATTTTCGCAGCTTGAACACCAAAACTCGCAGCTTAGATGATGAAACTCGCGGGATAGAAGGCAATTTCGTAGGCTCGAAATTTCTCCTCTGAACATGCTCTAGCCAAACTCGCGGGTTACAGGCTTTTCGCGGCCGCGAAATCATTTTTCGCGGGCTGGAAATGGTCCCATGACCTCTTGATGCTCGATTTGCTCTAACTTCTCGCACACAACTCCAATTCGCACGAAACTTGGACCAAAATTCTCCTCATTGAATTCTCTTCGTCCCGGTATGGCTTGGTCGGATTTTTCGGGTTGGATGGCTCAGATGGCCCGTCTCCTCTTCTCGACAAGTTGGACCTAAACAACACCAAAACAAAAGAGAAAACGCGCAAAAATACGAAAGCACTATACAATAACAAAAATACACAAAACACGATAAAATGGACCGGTCGACACTAAAACGAGCCTAAAAACTATAAAATAAAGTACACAAAACACACGAAAATAAGCACAAAAACACAATAAACACCTCCTTAGATTCCAGGTTAATCTCCTCCAGTAGCTCTCTCAGGCTCTCGCTGAACGGTTTGTCAATAGGAGACAGTACGCGTCCACTCCTGGTACGCATACAAAGACAAAAGAAACCGTCACGAGCACCAGATAGAAAAAGAAGATAAAAAGGAAATCAAAAGAAAACAAAGAACTAGCACCTAACAAAATAAAAAAGAAAAAAGAAAAACAAGAGAAACACGAAAAATAAGCGAATAGGCGCACAATTAAAGTCCTAAACCTTCCCCGGCAACGGCGCCAATTTTGATGTAAGTATTTTTACCGGAGTAGAATCGAAAGATTCGTTCCCCGGGTCGTATCGCAAGGAAGGTTAGCCGGATTCAATTGCACGATTATTCGATCACGAAAAAGAAAAGAAAAATTCCTAAACACTCTATTCAATATTTTTGGAGTTTTAATTATCAGCTAAAGATTTAAAACTAATGCAAACGAATTAAATAGCAAGTGAATAAACTCAAATGATTAAAGAGCTAAGGAATTGGGGATAATTGCTTTCGGTTCTAACACAACTACCGGCAATCAATTGCTCGGTTAAGGGACTTGAATCGTTTCTCGTCCAGAGGCTCACTCTCAATAACTCTTCGTAACAAGAGAGTGAACGTACACGATCAACTATCAATTCCAACAACCCATAGACAATACTATTACGAACAAGTCTACTCTAAACAAGCCTATATCGACCCACGTCTCCCCTCTCGGTTCTACACTTTGATTGGTTAGGTTAAACAGGTGATCAATCTATTAACCCTAGAATAAGCACAACTTGAATAGATATGAACAATCAAGAACAAGCAATTATTATCGAACCTAATCAATCATCCCCTATCCCTAGCGTATGGATTTAGCTACTCATATGGAATTCAACATAAAAATTCTTAAGAACCCAAGCCATCATCATCAATCACACAATAGAGAAGGAAAAACTTACGGTTAATAATGATATTTCAATGTTGAATCCAAAAACATCCAATCCAAAGCAAGGAAAATAGAGTTTTTAATCTCCAAAATCCAATCAAATGAGTAAAAGCATGAAAAGGAATGAGTTTCTAGAGAGAAAAAGTGAAAAAACGAAGTCTGGAATGTGTATCCTCATGTCTAGGTCGAAAATCTGATATAAAAATCCCGTCCTCGAAATTCGTGCCGCGTAAGTCGCGAGTCGCGACTTTCACTTTTCTTCATGTCGCGAGTCGCGACTTCTCACGAGTCGCGCGTCATCAAAAAATCTTTATTTTCTGGGGAAGGTCGCGACATAACTCACGAGTCGCGACATCATCTCGCGAGTCGCGACAATGACTCGCGAGTCGCGACTCGTATCGCGAAAACCATCTTTTCGGCTCTGTTGGACTCGCGAGTCGCGACCATCTTGCGAGTCGTGACTGACTCGCGAGTCGCGAGTTGTTCTGGCAGCTCTTCGATCAGTTTTTTCGGTCCTTCTTTCAATAATCTGGGCACATCAATGAGTATTCTCGATATCCCGGTCTCAACTCAAGTAGTCCCGTCCTCGATCAACACAATCTACCTCCTGAAAACACAAACACGGAGAAAACACAAAGCAAAACACAACAAAAAGACACACAAAACGAACTAAAGAGAGAAACGGAAAAAACACAGAATTGGACCAAATAAACTACGAAAATCCTATAAGCGGGAAAAAATAAAGCGAAAATAAAGACACAAAAATGGGACAAACAGAAATTAATCACACTCGCCGGTTTAGATAAGGAGGTTTGAGATTATCGCAAACTTGTAGTAGATTCAAAGCTTGAAGCTGCTGGTTTGTCTCCTGGAGTTTCTACTGTCAAGTTTGACCCCGGTAATGAATCTTCCATAGTTGTTGGTTTTACCAGCACTTCTATGTATGTCGAACAGTTGTGAATAACTTTGATTGTTTTACATTTGATTGCAGTATACTATCCGCTCCTCGGATTCCTGGGCTATAATACAGTCAAGGAGGCTAAGGAGTTCAGGCGTAAGTACCCCAACAGGGACTTGCAATCCAAGTTTGGCAAAAGTCGGGATTTGCGCTTAAACAACATAATGAGGAGGGATTTAGTTCGAGCCTTGGTGAAGAGAACTGCCGGTCAGAATAATTCTGGTAAAAAATCGACCGAAGTGGGGTCGAGCGCGACCTCGGCTGCTATTCCGGGAAGCCCGAGGTCTTTACAAGAGGTGACTACTACCGAGGTGCCACCAGTTGTGAGTGCAGTCGTGATTAACCAGGCGGAGCCGGAACCTGATGCAGCTGGAACCGAGGTGGCGTTGGTTGAATTGCCGCATACTGCCGTTCAGGAAGAGGTACCGGAGAAGTTACCCTCATCTCCGAAGTCCGGAGAGTCTGCGCAGTTGGAAAGGAGAAAGAAGAGACGACTGGTGAAGACAGCCGATGTGGGGGGTGCGTCTGCAGAGAAGAGGTCTAAGAGAAAACATGACTCCGGTCACAAGTCTGTTGAGAAGAAAGTTGATGAGTCGCCCTTGTTTGAGAAATCGTTCTTATCGATTGATGAAGAGAGGGCGGCCAAAGTGAAGGTGCCCGACGGCGTCGTGGAGGAATGGTTCACTACCTTCCAATCTGTTAAGTCTCCACACATGTCCTCGAGGATCGATATGCCGGAGAATACAAAAAGCGCAGCAAGGGTGCCTTTGATGGTATGGGACCCGAAGTCCGAGGTGGGCGTCTCTTCTTTGTCAAGCGTGGATAAGTTAAGCTATGCAAAAGCATGTTTAGGCCGGGCCTTAGTCAGCCTTGTTGCTGCTGAAGATGATCATAGCCGGATCGCGGCTCAATTGGATAGAAAGAGGGACACTATTGCTGCCTGTGATGCAATGATTGCCTCGTTACAGGAGGAGTCGGCTAAGGTGGAGGCCGACTTGAAGGGAAAAATTGCTGAGCAAATCACTCAGTTGGAAGGGGCGCAGGCCGAAATCTCGGCACTGTCCGAGGAGAAAAAAGCATTTGAGACCGAAATGGCCGATCTTAAGGCGCGTCTTGCCTTTTCTGAACAATATTCCAAGGCTTTAGAAGCCAAGTTTGAGGAGGCAGAGAAGGCGTTGTCGGATGAGAAAGCCGGACATGAAGCGGCTCGCAAAGAATGTACCGAGGTCCGCGAGCTCGTAGGTCGACAAAGGGATGCCCATCAGGCCGAAATGGCAAAACTTGAAAGAGAGAAGTCGGCTTATGGTGAGACCATGTACGAGATAGGCTTCCAAGCCGGTAAAGAGACTGTTGCGGCTGTGGAACCGAAGTCTGTTGGTGACGCCGAGGCTGAAGCTGTTAATGCCGGAGAGGATGATGAGGTCTGTGGACCTGACCTTGAAATCGAGATGAACACTTGTCTGAATCTCCGGTGGGTGATTGAGAGGTACACCGCTGGCTATTATGATATTGATGAGCTGCGTTTCTTTTTATTCCACAAGCTTGAGAAGTACGGCTTTGATATGGAAGTCAAAAGCATGCATATTGAGGCCGACGAGGATGAGCGAGAATTTTGTGTGTGTATGTTGCGTCGTGCTGAAGAAATGGCCAGGAATCCCGACTTGCCGCCACTTACCGAGGACAGAGCTGCTCTTCTCCGACGTGCTTACGTCAACATGATTTTGGAGGGAGAGAAGGAGAAGAGGAAGGAGTTAGCCGACATGTATCTTTCGACTCTTGCTGAAGTGGAGCTGGAGCAACATTTTGATGATATGACTCCAGAGCAGATCCAGAGCACAGTCAAGGCTTATATCGAGGAAAAAGCTAAATCAACTGAGAAAGAGGTTGAAGTCGTTGGAGCTCCTCAAGTGACTGGAGAGAAGTCGACTGAAGATGGGGATCCTCGGCACGAGTTTGTTCCGATTACTGATGCTGCCATCGATGCGGCGGCTAAGGCCAAGGAAGTGGCGATGCTGGATCATCTTCAGAAGCAATTTTCCAGCAGCTCGGAGGTCGGAGAAGGTAGCGGCGCTGGTCAAGATGCCGAGAAGAAAGATGACGCCGCTTGAAGTTTCAGTTCCTTTTATGTTTTTATATATTTGAAGTATATAGTCAGGGTGCCGATGTGTCGGCATCCTTAGTAGGACCTCATATTGTTTAAGTAAGTAATCGGGGAGGTCAGGTTTGTTGACTCCCTTAGTAGGAAGTATGTTAAGTCTTTTCGACATTTTATGAAATATATATATGACGTGTTTGCATAATATTTGTTTTGATTTATGTTCGCTGTACAAATTTCAGCGATTTTTTCGATCAAAGTGTTCTGAGCTCGGTACGGATTGTAAACTGAATCGCTCTAACTCGGATTTTTTCATATCATTAACCGAGTCGTGAGCGTTTGTAAGAATAATTTCTGAGTTCCACTTTGATCTTTTGTTTGTAACAATGTCAGCCACAAGCGCAAGTCGATATGCGAGTTTTCAAATAACTCACGAAACTTAATACATTCTTAGGGTTGTGCGTGAAATAAAATATACGTCACCGAACTTCGTCAGAGTTCGATTATGGAACGGTCCCAACCGATTTATATCTTTTGTGTTCGGTAATTTTCGGGACCCGCCAAGTCATGTGTGTTGAAATGGCGTTTGACGAGCGTCACCCTCATCCGAAACATGTGTGGAGTTCGGATATATTATGGGGTATCAGCAAGACCGAGTGTTGCAATGCTTACATCGGTACAAAATATTCATAGAACCGAGTTTCAAGGTATTTTACATCGGTATTGAGCTGTTGCTCGAATTTTCAAAACGAAAACCGCTAGGCCTTTAGTACATCAAAAGGGTTACTTCGTACCTTCAACGAAGTAAAAGGGAAGGGTCGTGCAAAAGAAAAGTCGGTTATCCGACTTCGGACCGTTCATTGATAGAACTTCTTTAGGAAAACAGCATTCCATGGATATTGATGCGGAGTCCCATCAGGATGAGCGATTCGGTAGGCCCCATGAGGTAGGACTTCAATGACTTGAAAAGGTCCTTCCCACCTCGGTTTGAGTGGGCTGGGGTCCGGCCCCATTACGCGTTTAAGGACCAAATCTCCAACTCGGAATGAACTAGGCTTAAGCTTAGAATTGACATATCTCTCGCTTCTATGTTTATAAGCGGCGTTTCTGAGTTCAGCATGGGTGCGATGTTCCTCGAGCAGGTCCAGAGTTGATTTTAAGTTTTCCGAGTTGGACTCTTCGGTAAAATGCTGAATTCGGTAAGTGGGTTCACCGAGCTCGACTGGGACCACGGCTTCTGAGCCGTAGGTTAAGGAAAACGGGGTTTCGCCGGTAGAATTTCGAGTTGTAGTCCGGTAGGCCCATAGGACGTGTGGCAACTCTTCAGGCCAAGCTCCTTTAGCGGCGTCAAGTCGGACTTTGAGGCCATTTTTTATGAACTTGTTCACAGCTTCGACTTGACCGTTGGATTGCGGGTGATAAGGCGAAGAGAAAAAGTGCTTGATGTTGTATTCTTCGCACAGGGACTCAAGTCGTTTGCCTTCAAATTGTTTACCGTTGTCGGTAATGATGGAGTTCGGCACCCCGAAGCGGCAGATAATTGATTTCCACACAAAATCGACGACTTTCGCTCGGTTATCGTGGCTAACGGTTCGGCCTCGGCCCATTTAGTAAAATAATCAACTGCCACGATAGCAAATCGGACGCCTCCTTTCCCAGTTGGCAGGGGACCTATGAGATCGATTCCCCAATTGGCAAAGGGCCATGGGCTGTAGATTGATTTGAGCTCCTCGGGAGATTGGTGGATGTTGGGCGCGAACATTTGGCATTTCGGACACTTACGAACCCATGTAGCGGCATCGGTCTTTAAGGTCGGCCAATAATAACCTTGTCGTAAGACTTTGTAAGATAAAGCCTGTGAGCCGGGGTGACTTCCGCAAATTCCTTCATGGACTTCTTCAAGAATATATCGGGAATCAGATTCATTTACGCATTTTAAAAGTGGGACGGAATACCCTCTTTTGAACAAAGTTCCATTGTCCAATGTGTACCGAGCTGCTCGAATCCGAAGTGTCCGAGCTTCTTTAGGATTCGGGGGCAAGGCCCCAGTTTCTAAGTAGTGGATAATAGGATCCATCCAAGTTGGTGGTTTTTGTGATGCTACCGGATTGATGGTCGCGACCTCGGAAAGGGCGGTTGACGGTTGTTCTTGTTGTCCGATTTGGACATATTCCACGCTTTCCATCCCAGTACTGGAGGCCAATCGAGATAAGGCATCTGCTTGAACATTAAGAGTTCGGGGGATGTGTTCGACGTCAACGGAGAACTTCGATAATTTTTGCTTTGCCAAAGAGAGATACGGTGTTAACCGAGGTTCTTTGACTTCGTATGAACCATTGATTTGGTTGACAAGAAGTTGAGAGTCTGAGAAGACTTTGAGGTATTTCACGTTCATGGATTCAGCCAAATTTAATCCGGATAGCAAGGCTTCGTATTCGGCTTCATTGTTTGTCGCTGGGAAAAGAAATTTCACCGAGTGACAGAATAATCAGTTTTCCGGATTCGCTAGAACTATTCCTGCACTGGCTCGGTTGGCTGTCGAGGAACCGTCGATATAAAGAACCCATGGTTGATCATCATGGTGAATTGCTATGGCCGGAGTGAATTCGGCGATAAAGTCGGATAAGGCTTGTGCTTTGATAGCGGTCCTCTGTTGGTAGTGGATGTCGAATTGTCCAAGTTCAATCGCCCATTTTATCATGCGTCCCGAGGTGTCGGGTCGGTGTAGGACTTGGCGCAACGGATACGAAGTGCGGACAGTTATAGAATGTTCTTGGAAATAAGGTCGCAATTTCCGGGCTGCAATTACAAGTGCAAACGCCAACTTTTCCATCGGAGGGTAACGTAGTTCGGCATCATGTAGGGTTTTACTGATATAGTAAATGGGTGATTGATGGGTTCCTTCTTCGCGTACTAAAACAACGCTGATTGCCGAATCACTGACTCCGAGGTACAAAAACAGCATTTCCTCGGGCCTCGGCTTTTGTAACGTCGGCGGAGAGGTGAGTGTTTTCTTGATGCTGATAAGGGCTTTTTGACATTCTTCGGTCCATTCGAAGCGCTTTCCTTTTTTGATTGCTTCAAAGAAAGGTTTGCAACGGTCTGTGGATTTGGAAATGAACCGATTGAGAGCGGCAAGTCGACCAGTTAGGGCCTGGACACCTTTAACCGAAGTCGGGGGAGTTAGGTCTTGGATGGCTTTTATCTTGGCCGGGTTGGCTTCAATTCCGCGCTGGCTAACCATATAGCCCAGAAACTTTCCTGATTCAACTTCGAAGGTACATTTTTTGGGATTTAAGACCATGGAGTAAGATCGGAGGATATCAAACATATCTTGAAGGTGTGTTACATGGTCAGAAGCGTGCACCGATTTGACGAGCATGTCGTCGACGTAAACTTCCATAGTATGACCAATCATCGCGGCAAACATTTTATTGATGAGGCGTTGGTAAGTAGCTCCGGCGTTCTTCAACCCAAAAGACATCATGGTATAGCAGTACAGGCCTCGTGCCGAATAAAACGAGGTGTGCTCGGAATCTTCAGGATCCATCGGAATCTGATTGTAGTCGGAGTAAGCATCCATGAAACTCATCAACTCGTGTCCCGACGTGGCGTCAACCATGTAGTCTATATGTGGGAGTGGATAACTGTCCTTGGGACACGCTTTGTTCAAATCAGAAAAATCGATACACAGTCTCCATAGCCCGTTGCTCTTTTTAACAAGGACAGGATTTGAGACCCATGTTGGGTATCTGGCTTCTTTGATGAATTTGTTGTCGATGAGTTTGTTGACCTCCTCTTCCAGTGCTTTCTGTCGATCCGGCCCCAATTTTGTTCTTTTCTGAACAACAAGACGGACTGTTCGATCGAGGTTTAGCTTGTGGCTAGCGACACCGGGGTCGATGCCCTTCATATCTTCGTGTTTCCAGGCAAAAACATCAGAATTGTGTTTGAGAAATGAAATAAGTTCTGACCGAAGAGGCTCTTGGAGATGACTCCCGATGCGCAATGATTTGTGGAAAACTGGTTCATCAACGTATATTACCTCTACGTCTTCTCCAGGTTCGGCTTGATCACTTCGGCTCTTTTCTTTAAATTGGGCTCTTGGGTCCAACTCATCTTCTTCAAGGATAGGTTCCTTTCCAGGTCGGCGGCCTTGGTCTTCGGTCAAAGGATCCGAGGTGGGAGGATCACCGACGTGGTTGTTTGGTTCTTCGGACACCGTGTCGTTTGAGACGCTTTGTAGTGGAGAATTGCCCGTCGAGGTGGAATGGACTCCGTTGGGTGATATGAATGTAATAAGTTCTCGAGCTTCTCTCTGGTCTCCAAAGTGTGTCCCTTCTCCTCGTGTAGTCGGGAACTTCAGAGCGTAGTGAAAGATCGAAACTGCAGCTTGAAGTTTATACAATGCTGTTTTGCCGATGATGGCATTGTACTCATTATTGATATCCAGAATCTTGAAAGTTTCCATGACGAGCTTAGTGACATTTTCCGAAGTGTCGAATCTGACAGGTAAAGTGATCTCTCCGATAGGCTTCGAAATACTTCCGTTGAACCCTTGTATCTGATCATTGCAAGGTCGGATGTCGGCGGGATCAAGACCCATTTTGTCAAAAGCTTTTATCATCAAAATGCTCGAATAGGCCCCAGTATCCACCATAACACGATGTACGGGGACTCCGCATATTGGGACGGTGATAACAAGTGCGTCAGAATGAGGGTGCGCAAAGTGATTAGCATCCTCCATATTAAAGGTTATGGGACAATTCCGATTGTTGAGGATGTCCCTCAAATCAGTAGTGTACACTTGTTTGCTGGAGTTATACGCTTGTCGGGCATAGGCTTTGATTTGTCGACGGGACAATGTATTCCGGGAGTTATTGGTGTTGACACGGTGGACGGTGATTTGCATCGGTTCAGAAGATCGATCTCGTTTACGTCCTCGGACAGTTCCAGCAAAGTCTGAATTGGGTGTTTCCGAGGTGAACGTAAATACTTCCTTGTCTCCTTGTCGGATGCGTTTTGGCATGGCGCCTTGGTCCTCCTCGTCATCTTCATCATAGGAGTCAATCTGACGCCCTGGACCTCGTCTCTGGGGGTCAGTATTGCGATAGAACTTTCTGAGCTGCGGATGACCGATTAAACGTAACAGGGCAGCCAACAAACTTAAACACTCGTCAGTATTGTGCCCTGGCGATTTATGATAATCACAATACCGGGACTTATCCAATTTTTCTTCAGGCATCCGAAGTGGTTTAGGGTCTGGTAGAATGCCTTTTCCTTTGATCTCTTCATATATAGTAGCTGCCCCTGCGGAGTATACGGTTTGATAACCGGACTTCACATCGGTAGCGTACTGTTTTCGGGCCGCTCGAACTTCAGGATCATTGGGGTCTCCTCGGGGAGGTCCCCTGAATTGAGTCTTGCTTTGCTTGTCGAAAATTTTATTCTTCTTTTTCTCGTCGGTCCCCACCTTAGAAGACATCGGGTTAAAGTTAAAATCGGGGACCGACATGGCTTCTTCGGCTATGATGTGTTGCTGAGCTCGAGCAAGAAATTCTTGAAAAGTGTTTGGTTTATTTTGGCACAGCGTCCAGCGGAAAATTGAATTCAGTTTCAGTCCGGCAATAGCCATGACAAGCAAAGTTTCGGGGTGACAAGGTTCCATGTTTTGAACTCAGTCATTAAATCGGGCAATATAATCCTTGACACTTTCATCATCTTTCTGTGTTATGTTTGCAAGAGATTCTTTTGGAATTAGGCAGACTTGAGCCCCGATGAAATGAGATCGGAAAGCCGACCTTAGTTGTTGCCACTTCCAAATTGAGTGAGGAGGTAGAGAATGGTACCATTTTTGGGCCCGAGGCCCCAGCGTAAGTGAAAATATACGACACCGGAGTGCGTCTGAGGCCCCATGCAGATCCATCCAAGAAGTATAATGACCGAGGTGCGAATCAGGGTCTGACGTTCCATCGTATAGCCCGATCTGGGGGACCTTGACTTTTCCAGGCACAGGTTCCGAAGTGAGCTCCGGAGTGAGGGGGGAATCGGCTTCCAAATATACTTGCGCCGATGTTGAAGCCCGCCGAGGTGGGTCTTCGGGTGCCCGTTGTCGGCTCTCCAATTCGGCAACTCTCCGTCGCAATGTTTCAAGTTCAGATGACTCTTGACGAGCCCGATTTCGTTTTATGTGCTGCCGAAGGTCGGTCTGTGCCGGGTTGGAGGGGTTTCGGCGCTGTGCATGAGGCGGTGACCGTCGTGAATAACCAGACTGGCTCTCGGCGGTTTCTTCTTGAGGAAGTATAGGGGGATTGCGCCCAACGTCGGTGCGTCGTGTGGTTTGTTCTGGAGGTGGTTGCGACATTCTATCACGAGGTTGAGAGGTTGCGTGAGACGTAGTTCTTCCGCCGTCTCGCCGCACAGGTGGATTCTGCGGATTTGCAGGAGTCGTCGGTATTATAGAATGTCCCGGGGCAGTCGTCGATGTTCCGGGGATCGTTTGAGCCATCAAAGATGCGAAACCTCGTGCAAACTCCGGATTTTGAAACAAAACAGCGTAATCCGGTACAGGGGGAGCTACGGCCTGCCGCCTGGCGGAGTGAGCAGCGCTGCGACTGTGGCCGTCTCGTGACGTATTACCACGATGATCTGAACGAGACATAATGGATATGGCTGATGTGAATCGTTATTTGAAAAAGCGGAGATTAACCTCAAATCACTTATGAGCCCTTCCTCTAGCGCCAAACTGTTGTCGTATGATTCTTAACAACGATTTAAAGTTGAGTTTATGAGTTTATGGGATGATTTCAAGTGGTTTAAACGTAAAGCATGTAAGAACTATTCAACAATGGCACCGGTCCGAGGTGGACCGAGGTGAAAAGCCTTTATAGGCTGTTACGTGTTGCATATTCATGAATTCGGGATCCCTCGTACAAGTGTTATAGGGTTGCTATTTATAGCAGCTTTTTGATACATACATTGGAGTTCGTGTATTATTTTCAGTATAAAGTAACTTTTGGTGGGCGGTTGGAGCAGCGGGTTCCACATGAATGATGACAAATCTCGTAGATCGTGATAGGGGTGTGTAGGCGCCTTGTCACCTGCTTTAGGAGGTGACGACCTCGGTCTATGTTGACCTCGGTTTGAAATGACCTCGGAGGGAATGAGTTACTTCGGTCTTCTTGAGTCGTCTTCGGTCTGTCGCGCGAACCGGGATGACGTCCAGCTAGGTTAGTGCCTGAGTCGGATTCACTTACAGCGCCGTCCAAGGTCCTTAATTACGCTTAATTATGCTTTACCGAGTCTGGTGATAACAGAAACTCTGAATCACCTTCATTCGATAAGACGACCCGAGGTTGATCTTTGATCGTACTTGGCTAAAAATAATTGAACAATTATTTAATACATATTTAGCACAAAAAATATTATGTTAATTGGACTATAGAAAGACACAATAGTTGAAATTATAAAATCACTGAATAACATTTTATATAGACTAACATTGGACAATAAACGCACTTCATAATCATGAAAAATGAACTCAATAAAGTGAATCACATTCCCCCATGAGTTGCAATCCTTTCGAACATCCTATTTAGATGAAGTTTCAACGTTGGTTGTGACAATTAGTCAGACAATTTTTTGATCGACACAAATAGGGGAAATATTTTTGTGAAGCTTGGTTCTGTAAGTGTAAAATATGTTTTTGGCGATCTTAATGTTAATCTTACTCAATGTTATCAATTAATATATAATAAGGATTAATTTAATTCACTTTTAGTACTTTTCCCGCCAAATTCATTAATTATTATCTAAAATTAGTAACTTAACAAACTTTCATTAATTACATATTGTAATATTGAATAGATGTTTTTCCGATTAGAATCTCTATAAATATGGAATATATGTTTTTTCCGATTAGAATCTCTATAAATTTTTACTTAACAAAGTGGATCATAAAAGCCTACTTTTCTAAGATCTTTTCCTTCTCTTCGGGATCGGGCATCAGTTGCAACGATCAGTTGGTTCTTCCAATATCAATAGGTTGATTATTTCGCTCCTCTACCTTCCAACAGACCTAAATAATATACAGAATGATGCGTGCAGTAGCGGGTTCCTGCGAACTGCCTCTATCTGTAGAGTAGAGTACATTGAATGTACTCTCGGGGGCTAATGAAACTATTTTAGTCAAATTGAATTCTCTCAATTTGGTGCAGATCCTAGTAAGATATTGTCCGCTTTGGGCTACTTCCGCCACCCGCACGGCTTTGTTCTTGGCTGGGCTTCAATACACACCCACCAAAACGCGTCTTACTAGTGAAAGTATCCACATCCTCATATAAGGTCTGCTTCGTTTCCTTTCAAACCCGATGTGGGATGCGCTGCATCATCCACCCCCCCCTTGTGGGCTGGCTCTGATACCAACTGGTGCAGACCCTAGTAAGATATTGTCCGCTTTGGGCTACTTCCGCCACCCGCACGGCTTTGTTCTTGGCTGGGCTTCAATACACACCCACCAAAACGCGTCTTACTAGTGAAAGTATCTACATCCTCATATAAAGTCTGCTTCGTTTCCTTTCAAACCCGATGTGGGATGCGCTGCATCACAATTCCTGTGGGATTGAACCAAAAATCTTTTTTTCTATTTTTTTTATGAGCAGCTTTTTTTCTATACATTCCTTTTAGTTTCCACTCTAGGGATAATTTTTTTCGCTATCTTTCTATTATATATAATAGTTATAATTTCCGATTAGAATATCTGCAATATGGAATTTAGAATCTCTTGCCGAGTGAGCGTTTTCGTAAAAAAAAAAAAAAAATTATTTAAATAATTTGATTCCGTAAAAAAAAAGGTAAATGCATCTATATTAATTTATTTACATATTGCTCCGTAAATTAATTACATATTGTATGGGGTTTGATTCCCTAAAAAAAAGAATAAATTTGACGCGTGAATAAATTGGCAAAATCTATACTTATGTATAAAGACATTCTATTTACTTGAATTAGTAGTAAAAAAAGTCAAATGTATTTAATGCATTCTATTTCCATCAAGTATTTTATTTAATTATTTTAGTTAATTGTTTTATCTCATAACACCTTTTTAATACAACTTACCATGATTTTCTATTGTGATTAAAACCAAATTTTACGTTTACAATCTTGTGAAATTATTATTATTATTTTTATAAAGCACATATTATTTTTTTAAAAAATTATATATATATATATAATACACATCACAGTACCATGGTAGATGGTTTAAAAATTCAACCGACCAAAATACCAATGATTTAAATTTTAACACATCTATGCGTTTTACCAAATGTCTGGAAAAATTATTTAAGTTTGAACACATAAGAAATTTTATGTATTTTTTATTTATAAATATACTGAAAGTGGTATTTAATGGTTGTTATATAAACTATTTTAATATATTTGTAATGAATAAAAGTTTGAATGAATAATTTGTAATGTTATTCATAATGTTTGTGACTTATGGGACACGAATACATAACTCCATACATATTTACCAGATGGCGGCTTAATAATTTTTTAGACTTAACGTTGATTAAAAGAGATAGAAAATAGATAATAACATTATTACCTTTTAGACTTAAACAGACAAGGCTGTGAAAATAACTCATTTAATATTTTTGTCTCGTGCATTGCACGGGGTACGTACTAGTATAATTACATTAAAGATGCTAATATGTTTATATTAATTAATAAATAATTTTTAACATATATAAAGATGGTAATATGTTTATATTAATTAATAAATACATCATTTACAAAATCATAGCCAAACTAATTATATGAGGTAAACACTAATAACAGAATATAAATATTAATTAATTAACTAAAATAATGAATTATAAACCAATGAAATCATACCAAATCTATCACTGGTAAATAATATGTGAACCTCCGAAGATATAAGTTTTTATGACTTACCAATATATGAATTATCAATTAATATCATTAAATAAATTAGTGTAATTTAAAAATCTATATATATATATATAAAGAATTATCATTTTTTTTTTAAAATAGTAGGTCAAATCTCAATTAGCATTAATTACATTCCATACTTAGTAATTTTTTTTTTTCAAAAAAATCAGCATTAAATGCTACCCTAAAATTATGGTATTTGTTACTTTTCTTTCAAAAAATCGTGCTACCTTAAAGAAACAATATTACATACCATAAATTTTTGGCGAAGTAAAATGTTTTGTTTGGAAACTATTATTTTTAATTAAAACTAATTACGGTTGATTTAATCTTGAAATGGTACGACAATATTATTATTTTTAATATGCACCCTAAATTTATATATTTTGTGGATTTAATTTAGGTAAATTTCAACTGATGCAAAAGTCAATTTTTTTTCTCTATTTTTTATTAAAAAACTGATTAAAATAAAATCAAGAATTTTGAATTAGGCAAAATACTATCACATATATCTTTTACTAATTGCAACAAATCAATTATTTATTATAAAAATCGGATTGCATAGTCGGCATGACAATTTTGTAAAAGTCAAAATTCTTTCATTTTTTTTATTAAATCAATCTGTTACCATACAATCGAGAATTTTGAATTAGACAAAACACTATAACATGTATCTTTACCTAATTGTAGCAGATCATGTTTATTAAAAAAAATCGGATTACATAAAAATCGGGCCAAATTTCAAATTAAAATTTAAAAATCTTTTATCATTTGATTACTACTTTCTTTAATTCGGACTTTTTTTAAACATAAAACAAAGTCATATAATATTAATTTGTAATTCAAAATGAAATCGGATTGTAACATCCTAAAAATTTGGGTTTTATTTAATTATGTAGAATACAAATTTGAATTGATTGAATACACTTACAAAATAAATAATGATTTCATACACTTACAAAATATCGTATATATTCTGCTAAATTATTTAATCGATTTATTTAAGACTATCTACAATCTTAATATAATTTGTGGCGATAGACGATGTACCAAAAGACCAAACAAATAATTTTGTGTACAATGATGTGTTTAATAATATAACGTTACATTGTGTTTCATTTAAATATATGTATTTTACGTTCTTCTAATCATCCAAATTTAACTGCTGACCTTAATAAAACTAACTCGTGCATCGCACAGGTACCACACTAGTAAACATATTATTTAAGTTAAAATATCATGCGTCAATATACCAACAATATATCATTCGTAATATACTCAAAATATAGTTCAAAAATAACATGAACGCGTTAAAAAAAACCTTTAGTCAAATTGTAACTTTACTTTGAATGGCCAAAGTAATCATCACGAATATCTAGAAATGTTTTACGCCTAAAAAAATAATAACAAAACTTTCACCGAGTAGTTCAATATTAGTGATATCATGCCTACATATTACCAATATATCATGCCCAAAACAAAATATCAACAATATATTATGCCTCAATATTACCATCTTTACAATCCATGCATGATATTTACCATCTTAATATAATTTTATATATGCCACCAACATTTATTGACTTACCAAATTAATATAAAATAACTTAACAAATACTAGTGCATAGCCCGTGCGATGCACGTGATACATATATTAAGTCAATTATTTTCATAGGACTTGTACGTTTAGGCAAAAAGACAATAGGTTTGGATCAACCATATTTCACATCTTTTAATAAGTGACATTTATTTTAGCCAGAAAATTAACATGTTAATTAATATATTATTCTGCTAACACGTTATACCAATATAAATACGATTTTAGAATACATATTTATTCATTGATAAGAAAAAAAAATTATTTATTCGTGTTCACCATATAATATTCAATTATTATTTTATTATAAAATTTATAATTGTATAATGTCATTATTATTATTTATAAAAGTTACATAAGTAGTCTTCTTTATGTAATGAAATTCAAAATAAAATTTTGTGTACAAATGTTTACAAAATAGTGAAATACACACACATGTTCTTTAGGATTTAATTTTGTCATAATAATTTTAAAACAATTGATTTAGCAATTGCCAACATATTAATCCATTACATAATCAAGAGATTTTTTCTAATATTGATCCTAAGGCTTTATAGTTTATTTAACATACTACGCAATAGAAATTTGTTTTACAATAAGTTCATTATAGAAACAGATCAAAACAAAACAAAACAAAACAAAACAAAACAAAAGATAAAAAACATTATCATGGTTGACAATAATATACATATAAATAACATGTCAAAAATTTAAAGAATAGCTAATATATTTTAATTTTATTATCTAGCCATCAATATAATCATTTAATAATGTAGTCATTATCTCTTAAATGAAAAATAATATTAATTTAAAAAAAATTATTAGTTTCATGTAATTAAATAAAGGCTAAAAAATATTATCCACAAATATTAATTATATTAGATATCAGTAAAACTATTGTAGAAGTTAATAAAATTATTTATGGAAAGAATCTTTAAAATTATACATGAATATTAAATGTATATATGCAAGCAATTAATGCATATAATAAAATATTACCAAATATGATATGCATTAAATATGTGTTGACTTTTCTTGTTACTATTTTTGATAAATAGGTTCGCTTTATATATATATATATAGATTACAACTTACTTAACAAACGACACATTTTTCCATTAATAAAAATCCTAATTATCGATCACTGCGAATTTGTCAATAAAATCCTAATTATCGATCACTGCGAATTTGTCAATCAATTTTGAGGTTATAATAATATTTTCATAGATCACTACAAATTTTAAAGATTATATTATGGTGAGGTCAATGTATAGCTTTCAGTTTGTAACCAATTGATTTGGTTTAGTTCGTGTATTTATATATTTCTCTTGTATAAAAATTTATTAATATATACATGTTTTTTAAATTTATATATATTAGTCTCGGTGTGACAATGATTTTGATTTTATTTTTAATGTCATATTATTTTTCATATAATATTAATATAATAGAGAGAGAGGGAGGGAGATTTAATTGAAAATCTTGCTTCTAAAAAGTCTGATAATCATTTTTTTTTTTATTTCTTTTCGGTCAAACATGTAAATTTGGTTACAAAAATCCAGTCAATCATTTAACGAATAAAACGTTTGACATTTTTTAAAACTTTCGAAAAGCCTGCCAACTTAATTGTTAAATATTATTTTATCTATATTTATCTATCTACAAATCTCATTCTTATGGTCACAACTAAAAATTCATATTTATTTAATAAACAATGTTAATTTCTAAAATTATTTTTTATATTTGCATAGTTCAACTTAATTGTTTATTTTTTGTCCATATTTATTTACTACAAAATCTTTTAAAGTTTAGAAAGAATCTCATATTATGTGGGTTCTTGGTAAAATTTTTTTTTTTTTACATATCCATTTTTCATCGCATATCCAAATTACAAATTTTAATGTGAATCTTAAATATCTCATATTTATTATATATATATATATATATATATATATATATTCAAAATACATGACGATCATACAATTAATTGCATCATATATCATTTGTTGCTTGTTATTATTGGTTTGGTTGAAGACACTCATTGTATACAAATAAATAATATATAATTTTTTATATTTTGTATTTCTTTTCTTACAATAATGAGATGTTAAACATAAATAATTATGTTTAATATAAAGTTTTAGAAAAAGTCTTAAGTAAAAAGTCTGTCCGTGTATCGCACGGGATACACACTAGTTCAAAAAAATTAAGTTGGGTGGCAAAAAAGAGAAAATTATGTCATGCACTTAAGTTACCATTTTTTATTACATAATTGTATCCCTTATTCTTTTATTTGCAAATTTACTAATTTGACCAACTTTATATGCAAAATACCAAAGTCTGATTTTTAAATAACTATTATTTGTGTATGTTATTGAAACTCAAATTTAATCAATTACCAACAAATCACACTCCTATCTTTATGGTAAGTTTATTATCTCTCTCCCCATTACTCGGGGCCATCTTCATTGTTTTCCCTTCTTCTTCTTCTTCTTTTCTTTTTTCTCTGCATTCTTCTCTCTTTTATTACCCCACCGATCATCTCCATCCATTTTTTTTTCAAAAAAAATTTGCAATCCCTATCCACCCATGGTCAACCTACTTATACAACACATTCTCCAACGCCTGTGGGGTCGATGATGACCTGGCCTTCATCGAGGTCTACTCCATCAGCCATGGAGAGTGTCACATGAACCTGAGGCCCGATTTGATCGCTGGTCGGTGCCCTGACGCCCAGGGGCGGATCTAGCAGTTTATATAAGTGGGGGCCTGAAATTTTTATAGAAATAAAACACGACAATTTATAGTTGGGAAAATCAAATACCAATACATAAACTTATTCTTGAGTCCAAGTCAACAATAATATCACTCCTTTAATAATTATTTCACACATTTTCTTGATTTGAATTTTTTTAAGGTATTTATTCAGCTATATAAAATATAAAGAAATGTATATCCATCAAATCAAACATTTCTTTTACTATTTTGACAACTATAACATTAATCACTTATTATGAGAATTATATAATAATAACATAGCTATTTCCAGTTTCATTAGATTGGCTCTTAAAAAACATTAAATAAAATATTAAACCTTAATTAATTCAATGATTAACTATCAATCACAAATATACCTAAATCCAGTGTTTCGTGACCCGGACCGCCCCGGCGGGTCGACCCGGGACCCGGTCGACCCGGAGCCGGAACCGGTCCGAGTGGGTTAATTAGACCGGGTAACAACGGACCCGGTCAAACCCGGTCGACCCGGCCTTGACCCGGTCGACCCGGGGCATTGACCCGACTGGGTCAACCCGGTTGACCCGGTCTATATGTATTTTTTTTATTTTTTTTTGTTTTTTTAATTTTCTTTTTCTTTTATATATATTTGTATGATAAATATATACATATTATTACCACTTTAATCAACAAATTTTACATACAAAATATTTAAATTTGTTATTTTTATGTATGTTTATATATCACAAAATACTCTATATATTATTTTATAAATTTTAAAATTAATTACCCGGTTCAGCAATTGACCCGGTGACCCGGCGGTTGAACCGGTGACCCGGTGACCCGATGACCTGCCCAGGTCGATTACCGGGCCGGGTTTAAAAACTATGCCTAAATCTATATATCTATATATATAAAAAAAGATTTATCATTTTTAAAAATGACAGGTTTATTTTGGTCAATACTTGGTCTGCATTTAATACTTTCCTTTAATGACAACTTTTAAAAAAAGAAAAAAAATACGTATCTCCTATAAGAAATTCAAATTTGGGATAAAATATTTATTTAGATAGTATACAACAACTAAATCGCCTGTTATGTAGGAAAATTATATTTAAATCAATTTAGAATTAACTGCAACTCCTTCCAATTCGTTTTTTTTTTTTTTTTNNNTTTTTTTTTTTTTTGTATCATCAATTAATTATTTATGTTTAATGTGAAACAATATCCAATTATTTAGAAAAAATAATATTCAAATCAATTTTATGTTGTGATTTTCACATAATAATCGAGTTTTTGAATTCAAATTGACCTCAATTCCATCAAATTTGCCCTAAATGTAGTTTTCAAATACTATTTCATATTTAATATATCCCCACAACAATGAATTCATTTTCTATTTTCCTTCAATTATATTGCAAAATACCATTTGTGTTTAATCCCAACAAAAGAATTCTTAAACAGGAGTATTTGCTTTAGAAGAGTTTGATCTCGAAAAAAAGATTTATCCTTCATTCATTCTATCAAAATAGTCTACGATCGAATAGGAAATACATGTCAATATGGATTGGAATGTCAATTTTCTTATCTATTTTTTACTATAATTTAATGTCATAATAGTTGAAAGTATTTATTTATTTATTTCTATTTTATTGTCATTATTTATTTTAATATGTCTAATATTAAATTAAAAAAATTAATATACAAAATAAACTATTTTTGTTGCATATGGAAGATAATTAATGATTTGTTTGAATTTCGTGTTAAATTTTAGTTTGATATTGGTCAAATTTTAGTATATAAATACATATATAAGTAAATTTATATGCAATCTTTTGAAAATTAGCAATATATGCTATAATCATTGAATTATTCTACTTTTCCCCTTTTTGTTATCTACATTGTTAATGGTTCAAACTTGCACATATTTTGATTTATTTATTCTACATATAGTCTTTAAGCCTTCTTAATTTATTATTGCTTCTATTTTTTTTAATCAAAACCAAGTTGTTCACCGTAAATAGAATATGTATACAAAGAACTTCTCCTAATAAAATTAAAGTTGTATCATAAATCCATATGATATCACCACATACGGATACAAATTTTGACTTATTAATAAAAAAATATTTTGAAAACAAATGATAATATAACCATCTAGCCACATACACATACCCGATTTTAGTTAAAATTGTACTAGATTTCTTTTACAATAATTCGTATCAGATTTTTTGGTAAAAGATTTGGTAGCAAATACGGAATATATACGCTTAAATGTAGCAAAATTTGACATTCTTATCACTTAGAAACAATAATATTATGAATTCTTATCACATACCCGTTCCTTTATTCTATGTTTCAAGCCGAATAAAAAATTCGAGCTTTTTTACCATGTCGATTTCGTCGTTTGAAATTAGGGGCACTGAACTTATTTTGAAAATCCGACTTTATTTGTGCCTTGACTTGTTTCATTTTCCGAGCCAAATCCCTTTCTTTTTTTTTTCCGAGCCTCTAAAAATATATATTTTTCGTAAATTATGTTGAGTTTTGAATCCCGGTTGCTGAGGAGTTGAACGTCGTCAAAACGGCCACTGGCTTCGCTGTTCCCGGCCTCTGCTTCAACGACTAATCGTTGATCAACCGAGTTCAGGCCAGCAGGCGTGCACCCGTCCTCAGCTTGCTTCCCAGCGTGGAAGCAGCCCATAAGAGAAGCCCAACACGAGGAAGCCCAGACATACACATATGTTGTCATATTATCGTTGTTTTCCATATATGTCTTTAGGTTTTCCAAATAGCAATTTTGTAATGTTGGTGATATTTTATTACACATATGCATCAATTTCCCTATAAGTACATGTCATTTAAATTGTCTTTAATTTGTTTCCATTAATTTAAGCTCCAAAGATGGCTCTTTCCCTACCAATAAGGTGAATGTGAAGCTGAAACCATGCAAATTATCGACACTGAAATCTCGAATGATATATTAAAGCAAACTCCGATTTGGAAATGCATTTATCCTCAAGATTAAATTAAGAAAATCACATTTTTCTAATTGTCGTGCACATGTCCAGTAAACTAAATTTAGCTTTAGCATATTCTCTGTATTTTTACATTTATACTGCATATATTAAAATCTAAATGTATATTTATCAGCACATCCTATGAGCTTATGTTCAATGATGACTAACATGATATAACTGATGATAAAAACAAAAATAAACCAACTTTGAACAAAAAATAAGATAGAAAGTCTATTCATAAACAAGTAATAAAAAACAAACAAGCCAATTTTGTGTCGAACCTGAAACATTGCAATTATTATTTTCAAAAAAAATATAGAAATTATTAAGAAAAAGGTTACGCTTATTTACAGTCTTATTTCTGATTTATTTGATGGTCAACTTAATAATTGTTGTATGTATTTTTTGTTTTATTTGGAGAAAATTGTGAAATATGGAATATGAAAGGGAGAAGGGAGAAAAATTAGAGGGAAACGTTAAATTATGTTTCTATCTATAAATAATTGAACTCACTATTAAGGAAGGTACATGATTGAAACTAAAAATATACTTTATTAGTATAGCTGGAAATGTAAAATAATAAATAAAATAGGCGATTTTGCTATGAAGCCAACAATTGGCTCCGTAGTGGAGTCAACCTTCTATATACAACAGTAAACCTACCATATTCTATGATTACTTAAACAACACAAATAATCTTATTAATATGGTATGGTTTACTTGCTGTATATAGAAGGTTGGCTCCACTATGAAGTCAATTGTTGGATTCATAGGAAAAACGATCAAATAGGAATAAAAAAAGTTAATTTGAAGTAAAATATAATTTATAATATAGTTGGAAATTAGAAAAGTTGTCCAAGCGTGGGGACAATATTTTTGGCGACAACAATCAACATCCGCAGACCACGAGAGATGCCCAACAAGGGAGCCAGTTGAGTGAGGCCCAGTTTCCGCAGTCCTTTGTGCAGCCCGCTTTCAGCCTGAGTCGGCCCGTGCTCCTCACATCGAGTTACCCAGTAATCAAACTAATAATGTTGTGTACAAAGATGTTTTTATTAATATATTACTTTTTTGTGACGAACATTTTATGAATAATATTCGTATGTACTAAACTCTCATATATCCTAATACATGTCAAATTACAATATTCTCCATATTTATATATCCGTGCATCGCACGGGATACGCACTAGTATATATATAAAAAGAATTACCATTTATCATTTTTAGTAAGCTTTTCTCGCCACTTTCATTAATTACATGTTAAATATAGAATACTAAGACAATTCGGTCAGCGAAAGCAATTTATTTAAGTGGTTGGAATGCATTTCCCTTTTTTTGGAGGAATTATAGCGAAGGATTCATTGTAAACCGAAAAGGAAGCTATTTATTTACATTTTTGGGATGCATTTCCTTTTTTATTTTTTTGGAAGAATAACAACAAAATATCTTATCATTAATCAAAATCCGTACAAATCTGCCTATTTGCCGATTAATGATGCATTTCCCTTTTTTGTGGCTGCATTTCCTGATTTATGAAATCTGCCTTAAAAAATAAAGTTATATCAACTAATTAAATATTATAATAACAAAATAAATCGCTTGTGGAGCCTGCCAAAATAATTTAACATATTACATTTCCATTTGATGTATAAAATGACAATGGATGATTGGAAGAACGTAAAATACATATATTGAAATGAAACACAATGTAACGTTATATATATTATTAAACACATCATTGTACACAAAGTTATTTGTTTGGTCTTTTGGTACATCGTCTATCGCCACAAATTATATTAAGATTGTAGATAGTCTTAAATAAATCGATTAAATTATTTAGCAGAATATATACGATATTTTGTAAGTGTATGAAATCATTATTTATTTTGTAAGTGTATTCAATCAATTTCAAATTTGTATTCTAGATAATTAAACAAAACCCAAATTTTTAGGATGTTACAATCTGATTTCATTTTGAATTTCAAATTATGACTTTGTTTTATGTTCAGAAAAAGTCCGAATTAAAGAAAGTAGAATCAAATGATAATAGATTTTTAAATTTTAATTTGAAATTTGGCCCGATTATTATGTAATCTGATTTTGTTTTTTCGGAACGATAGAGGTAATATAGAAGAGCACAAAAGTGCAAAAGGAACAAATTACAAGACCCCAACGGGGTAATCTAAGGCCCCAACAGGGTAATGAGACAGGGGCCAACGGACAAAACCAAAAACACTCCTAAAAATCAACAGAAATAAAAACTGAGAGGACACACACAAGGCGGCCTAAAGAACTCCAAAAACGAAAAATAAAGGAAGATGAAAAACAGAGCCACTGCACAATGCCTAGCCTGTATTCATTTTCGAAACAAAAACGAACAAACACACTGAGCAAAAAAAAAACTAACCAATAACACACAAAACATAAAACCAAAAACAACAAAAATTAGATATCGAAAAGCCCTCCCCACCGAACTTCAGCCCCATCACCCGCACGACTAAGCCAACACCGAAAAGCGAACCATCGGAAGAAGCTCCAGTAACCACAACCCAAACGAACCATAGATCTAGAAAGACCGCCTCCGAAGCTCGCAAACCCGCCCAGGCCAAACCACTGCCACAGCCCCCACCACGCAAACTCCAAGGCTGGTAGACGGACCGCTACCGCCATCGAAGGTTCCGACCACCCGAACACCAGGGGAGGCCGAAAAAGGAGAGGTCCAAGGCTGGTCAACCACCACAAACGTCCATGGACGCCCGCAGCGACCGCGGGACACCATGAAGCAAACTCCGCCTTCGAGCTCCTACAGCCATGGCGCTCCGAGACAAGAGCGGGACCACTTACGGGGAGGAAGAGACGAAACGGCCACCACGCCAGTGTCGGCGGGCCTAGGGCGAGCTCAATGCTCGCCTGAATCGCTAGATGATGAAGTCGCCGGAAGGGAGGCAGCTCAAATGGAGGCGGCGAGGGTTTACTGTTTCGATTTGGGAGGGGGGG
>CACSLK010027838.1:4682191-4697593 GCA_902706635.1 Striga hermonthica | reverse complement strand
AACAAACAAAAAAAAAAAACAAAATTTATATACTATATGTATGCATACACTATATTAAATTTTATGGATGTATACATTTTGAATTTTGACTATATGTAAATGTGTAATGTAAATATAAATTATTTAACTTACATATGGATATTTATATTGGTGCTATAAATTTTAATGGACAATATAATTTTATAATCTGGAGGGACCATACATTTAATTAGTTAAAAAAGTACTAGTGTGTATCCCGTGCGATGTACATACGGGCTTTTTACTTAAAACCTTTTTTAAGACTTTATATTAAACATAGTTATTTATGTTTAACATCTCATTATTGTAAGGAAAGAAATACCAAATATAAAAAATGATATATTATCTATTTGAATATATGGGTATCCCCAACTAAACTAATAACATCAAACATTAGATATATGATAAAATTAATTATATGATCATCATAATTTTTGGAAAAAAATAATCATCAATTAAGTTGAACTACCCGTATATAAAAAATAAATTATGATATTATTGACCATATTTACCCGTTGTATTTAAAGATATCATTGACCATATTTTTATGACTTAAGGTTTACAAAATACATTTTTCAAAATAACAATTATTTTAATTTGAATTTGACCTTTTCATCCAACCAATATTTTCCACAAAAAAAAAAAATAGTATTTTAGAAAATTTTCGACGTGAAAATAAAAAAAATTAATTCAATAGTAATCGATTAATTTAATATTGTTTGAAATTGTTTGATTCGGTCATAATCAGATTTGATTGAGCTTATCAAATGAAATCAGATTTTATACCTAAAATAGTATACTTTTTGTTTGATTTCCCACAACAAAAAAGGTCGTGCTTATCACCTTAAACCCAATCCAACCTATTTTAGATTTTAAATATATAGTAAGCAAATAATAGATGTGATCTACAATATCCAATATTAATTTGAATTGTTTTAAATAAACAAAATTTTGAAATAATTATTTGCATACAAAATATTAAAATCGAATACGTTATGGAATTGTTTTTTAAATAAAGGTTTTTTTTTTCAAAACATATCCTACATTATCTTTTTAAAACAATGGAAATTATTTTCAAATGTATCCAAAAGAAATCGGTTATGTAGAAGATAATATATCATATTTTAAAGAATTCATATTTTTTATGGAATTGTTTCCTTAATCACATCCTTAAAAAAATGAAAAATATTTAGTTAGGCTTATTCTAAAAACTAGTATGTGCCCCGTGCGATGCACGGGCTGTATTTATTTTCGTAAAATTTATAATTAAAGGCTATTAATCAATCATACATAGAATTTGTTAGGTATTCGTAAAATGATCATAATGAAAAAATCATACATTATTAAAAAACTCTTCGTTTTTCCATGAAAAATTATTTTTTACTTGGTAACCGTAAATCGATATTTACCAAGATTGCTATTCCCTTGGTAATTGTGAATTGTATAGACACCTCATTCCTTCATCTTTTTGTTAATTTTCGGAATGTTACCACCATGAAATAAAACTATAGTGAAAATATGTAATATTGTGATTGATACTAAATATATGATTATCTTGTGAAGTTTAATTTTATATCGAGTATAAAGAAAATTATTACCTTAAAGTTAAAGTTTAGATTTTGAGTATATCTTTTTTTTTTTTTGTCAATCATTCTATTTTTTATGCTAAATTCATTCCAAAAATTGAGAACAATTTTGTTTTGTTATGTTGTAACAAAGATTTGGAATTTTGGTTGTATCTTTTGTAAAACATATTTATAAAAATAACTACGTTTAAAAAAAAAAAACAACGATATTTTATAATTTGTAAATAAAAATTACTAAATGAATCGGAGGACATGTAAATCACAGTTTTTAAATAAAAAATATGTTTCATAAAAAAAGTGATAAGAAAATGATTCAAAATGATAAAAAGAAAATCGTATATTATAACAAAAAGATGTTTACTTGAGTAGTGGATTAGCAATTTTAAAAAACATGTTTACCATGATTGAAATGAAATCTTTAGACTATCCTTATTGGTGACCCAATAGGTTGGGTCACCATGAAAAAGACAAAAAAAAATATATATATAAAAAAAATTAAAAATGAATGAATTTGGGCGACCCATGTCACAATGTGATCTTGGGTCGCAACCGGCCGCTGCTACTTTTTTTTTTTTTTTTTTTCATGCTTTTGGATAAAAGGTTGTCGCTGCTACCCTTTTTTTTCATGCTTTTGGATAAAATGGAGAGGGAAATGGGACACTTGTCTCATTTCTATTGGTCTACTATAAAATTAAATAATAAGATAAGTATAACTCAAATTATTGATATTATTTTATATTAAAAAATTAAATAAAAAATATCAAAATTCGTATTTTTTTCATTCTTTACAAATAAAGACCACTTTTGATATGTTTTGAAACACAATTGGAATTCTTATATTTGGTTGGATTGTAGATAAAACAATACCAAAAAATTTATTGTAGATAATATTTAATAAATAAATATATAAATAAAAATAAAATAAATATTATATTGGGTTATGTTAGGTTGGGGATAAAAATATGTAGGTTGTTAAAAAAGTTGGGTTGTGTAGGTGAAAGAGAGATAATAAATTTTTTATTAGTGGTTTGAGTTGGGTTGGGTTGTGGATAAATATAGTCTTAGAATATTTTTTTACTTTTAGTTAAGTTGCATATATTGCATAACTATATATGAAAAAAATTAAATATTTAAAGACCAAATAGACAATTTAATTATATGTATATAGTAAAGTGTACAGTCCAAATAATTAAATTTTATTTAGCATTTATATGGTTAATATTGATACTGTGATTATTGTAAAATCCAACTCTCATTTTTACGGTAAATTTATATCATTATATTAAAATGAATTGATAAGTTTAAAAAGAGATATGAATTGAATTAAAAAGATTGAATCGTGGTTAAATATCTTGATATCATAATTGTACTGTTTTTAAAAAGATATTTAATAATATTTGGTTCCATAATAATACTGCTTTTAAATATAATTGACTCCAAATAGTCGGATTTAGTGTTTAATCAAATATTATGGAATATATTTTTCAAAAATATCTAATTATTAATTTATTTTTTGTTTCTTGTTTATATTTTATTTTTATTTTTGCCAATTGACAATATTATGTTTAATCACATCGTGCACGCAGATAATTTTTTAGGTATAACGTTGTGAACTTAACAAATATCTTATGTGGTTCACAATCCATATAAACAATTGACATTTGTAAAAATTTATGTGATAAAAATATTTATGCATTGTAAATGCTCTTATTTTGTTTTAAATAATTTCAAATATACTTCTATCCATTCTAAATAAAATTCATACTATTTAAATTCGAACATTTCGTACCAAAAATAAATCATCCAATTTATACCACAAAATCGGACATTTATTATTAACAACACATTTCTATGGAAAAATAAAAATGGCTATCAGATACTTAAAATAAAATCATCAACTTTACACCAAGATTAGATTTATTAATTTTGACTAAAAAGATTATGTACATTAATTACGTTAATTTGTGTTAATTTACTATTTTTAGACAATAATTAATGAAATTAGCGGAAAAGTGTTTCTAAAAGTGAATTATGTTAATCCTTATTATATATTAATAGATTTGGTTATAAAAGAATGTAAATTTATTGAAAAAAAGTTTAGTTGTCTAACCATAATCAGCATTTGAAAAAAAAAATCTAATTATAATCTATTTCTATTGTTTTTGTTCGTTAATTTTTATTTTGAAATGTTTTCGAATTTAGTTAATTTTTTTTTTTTTTCCAACATAGAGCACATTATTCAATCAATAAAAGCAGAAAAACAATATTAACAATATGCTAAAGAATTAACTGTGGCATGTTTAATAGATAATCATATCCATAATCCATCATTTTATGATTTGTGTTCAATTCGGATATGACTTGATTCTGCTGTCAAGTTTTTTACCAAAAAAAGTATGTAACCTCAACTTATTGGCAATAATTATTGAATAATTAATGAAAGAGTTATTATATTTAAGCAATAATTAATGTTTTTGGCGGGAAAAGATTATTAAAAGTGAATTAAGTTAATTCTTATTATATATTAATAGATTTGATTTAACCAATAAATATATACCAAATCCTAACCTAAAAAATAGGAAGTTAAAACATATGGAATTTTTATTTGATAAAGGAATTTTTTCAAAACATATCCAATATTAATTTGTCAAATAGTAAAAAATGAATTTCACAAAAAAAAAAATTAACCAAACCTCTTCATAAAATGAAGGAGTTAAAATAGGGGGAATTAACCAAATCTATACCTAAGAAAAAAAGTGTTTAATAATAATCTGAATTTTGTTTTTTTTTTCCTATTCAAAATCAAATCAAAAACTTTAGGCGGGATTTGTGAAATAAATTCAAAAAAAAGTTTCCACAAAAGGTAATTTTCGAAATAATTGAGCGAGAAAAAAATTACGAAATTGTATTTTTTCTTAACTCTATTTTATAGTAATAGATAAAAAAACGAAAAGCAAGATAAATAAAACGTGTCAAATAAAAAATCGGATGTAAAAAAAAGGTAACAAATATAAGCCTAAACAAAGGGAGTAAGAATAGGCAAAAAAAAGGAAGAATAATCTCAATCCAATTTCCATAAATCTATTACAAAATCGAATAATTCATTTAGGCGGGAAAAACGAAAAAAATTGAAAAAATCACATACATTTTCGAAATGTTTTGGAGGGAAAAACACTTACCAAAAAATTATTTTTTCTTAACTCTATTTTATAATAGTAGATTACATTTATTTTTAGACAAAATTGCGCTTAATATCACCACCTTTATCGAAATTGTAAATTAATCACGACTTTTGGACTTTGGCGTACAATATCATGATCTTCAATTTTTTACAATACGGTACATGAAATTCCTCAACTCCCCAAAAAAAATCGACCTGGCTTAAATTTGCCACCGCGGAGGCTTAGCTAGCGGTCCACCTCGGAGCAATACGGTGTCGTTTTAATTCTTTTTTTCCACGTCAGATCAAAATGACGTCGTTTCGATATCTGAGTATTTTTTTCCCACCTCAGATCGAACGACGCCGTTTTGAATGGTAAATTGCTGATTAAATCCCCAAATCAGTCGATGAACCCTTCTTCAATCTGCAGGAGAAAATTTTTGGGGATGGGTTTTCGTCATCGGAAAAGAAGGAGTAGGAAAAATGTCAACCAAATCCAGATCAACTAGGAGTACAACATCAAAATTTACATGTATCCATGGTGAGGCCGAATTGCTGACCTCTAATACCGATCAAAATCTGGGTAGGAGGTTCTACAGGTGCAAAAATCGATTGGTAAGCCTAGTTTACATGTATCCATGGTAATTGCTTTAAGCATGTAGATTGTTTAAATTGGGAATTAGGGTTTAATGTCTTATTAGGTTTAATTTTTCTGAATTTGGAAACCATGAAGTTGATTGATGATGGAATTAGGGAATTAGGGTATAGGGTTATGACTTATTAGGTTTTTCTGAATCTTTCTGATTTTTTTTTTTTGCATTTTTCTGCATATTTCTGAATTAGGGAATTAAGGTTTATTGACTTCAGTTAGATTTAATTTGAAAATGATTAATTCTGAAGATTTTAGGTTTAGTTCTGAAGTTGATTGTGCAAAACGGCGTCATTCGATCTGAGGTGGAAAAAAAAATACTCAGATATCGAAACGACGTCGTTTTGATCTGACGTGGAAAAAAAAAAATTAAAACGACGTTGTATTGCTCTGAGGTGGACCACCAGCTAAGCCTTCGCGGTGGCAAATTTAAGCCATGTCGATTTTTTTGGGGAGCTGAGGAATTTCATGTACCGTATTGCCAAAAATTGAAGATCATGATATTGTGCGCCAAAGTCCAAAAGTCGTGATTAATTTGCAATTTCGATAAAGGTGGTGATATTAGGCGAAATTTTGCCTTATTTTTATTATTGTTATAGTAATTTTCTAAATGATTTTAAGGTGTTTAATTATGACACTCATGCCAATTAACTAGTATTAGATAAAAATCGCTTAAAAAGACAAAAAAAAATATATATTTAATTTTAGAAAAAGTATTTTAAAGTAAAAAATTGCAATACATCTTTTTGTAAGTATGTAACTTTCACATGCTACTTAATGTAAAATTATAATCAGTTAGTGTGAGTATATTATGTAATAAATTAATTTAAAATTGTTATTACACTTTATTAATGTAAAATGTAATGTTTCTACATTAATTGAAAAAATGAGCGGGAAAATTATGAAGGTTTTATTAAATAGGTTTTTAATGCATCTGCCAGCAATTATATATACTAGTATTTGAATTTGTGCATTTGCACAGATATAAAACACATTTTTGTTTGTATTTATTAATTAGGCATGTACTTCTATCATATAAAAATTATTATTTTTTCTTAAGTTATTTTATTCATTTGAAATTAATTGAGATTTAAATTTTATTTTAACCATGCAACGTTTACATTAGTACCATGATTAAAATAATTTAATTTATATATTTGTGGCATATATTAAAAAAATTAACACAAATAAAAAAATTATTGGTGTTTTTTATTTTTAGAAAAAAAATATGGGTCAATCATATTTTTCTTCCAATAATGCAACCAAATATAGCGGTTACAACTCTGAATGTGTCAATCAACTTTAAGTTCCAACATTAGCCCTTGCACATTTGAATATGTTGCTATCAAATTTAGAATTATTTTAGTAACTGGTCCAAAAAATAATTAATAAAAATAGATATATTAAGGTGTAACGGTTTTAGCAGATTAAGGAGTAATTAATTAAAAAAATATAACTCTTTTGGAGGAAAATGAAAATAGGTTTTATTAAATGTTTTATTAAATGCATCAACTAGTAATTATATATATATATATATATATATATATATATATATATATATATATATGTATATTGAAAGAGATTGATGAAATAACCTAACATAGTAACTTATTTCAAATTAAATAGGTCGACTTACTATTAAATTATATATAGTAAACATAATTTTAATATTTATAAAAAAAGGAAATTAAATTATACATACCTGATGTAAATCATGCAATACAGTCAATGACTTTTTGTATAAACAAAGTGATATAACTTTTGATAATTATTTCGTGATAATTATTGCAATAAAAATTTGATTCTTTATATTATTTATGAATCACTGCAATTTCTTATTTTTTTTAATAACCAGCCATACAACATGTCTTCAAAAAATGTATATTAAATATATTTTATTTTTAGAAAATATTATTTGAATACACACCTCTAACCAAGCTACGGTTTCCAAGCTCTCGTCGCCCTCCATCTCCCCTTGAATTTTTCCTCGGAAAGTCGCCGCCTTCCCCTGTAGGGCGCGACGAGTGCACGGTGGTGCTCTCCTGAGCCTCGCAGCCCTTTTCTGAGAGTAGAGCCGCGCGGGGGAGGGGGTCTTTTTTGCCGGGGAGACTGTCTGCCTGCTTTTCGGCTTCCGTCTCCGGTGCTGGGAGTGAGTGGCGGGTGGATGGTTCTCCTCCGGTATCTCCATTTCGGTGCCTCTCTGGCGATCTCTTAGATGGGGCTGCGATCCTAATTTTCGATTTGGGGTTTGGGGTGGAGAAAGGCTTCCGGTCAATTGGGTTTTCTCGGCCTAGGTCAGCAGGTTGGAATGGCGGTCATCAGTTTTGAAAGGCCGGTGCTGCGTGCTGGAGGAGTGGTCACCGACAATTGCTGTGCTGATGCTTTGATTTGGAGATGACGAACAGAGCGTCGGATGGGACAATGATGGGGCTGACAATTACCGTGATGGGCTGTCGTTCTCTGATCGAGGTAGTCGGCAATTGCAGTGCTCGTCGGCGATTGTAGGGTCGGGGCTGGTTGGTAAGTCGAGGTTGTCGGTGAGTTATCAAGCTGATCTGCTGTGCCTTTTGGTTCGGATTTGTCGGCAATCTTAGGTCCTTGGTTGTCTGAGTGGCTGGGGGTTTTTCTCCGGGTTGCAGTGGAGTTGTTCGTCTGGACGAGGGCCGAGTCAATGTTTATTGTGTTTTTGTCATTAATTTCGTGTGTTTTGTGTGTTATATTTTATAGTTTTAGGCTCAATTTTGTGTCAACCAATCCATTTTATCGTGTTTTGTGTATTTTTGTTATTGTATAGTGTTTTCGTATTTTTGCGCGTTTTCTCTTTTGTTTTGGTGTTGAATAGGTCCAATGTGTCGAGAACGAGGAGACGAGCCGTCTGAGCCGTCCAACCCGAAAAATCCGACCAAGCCATACCGAGACGAAGAGAATTCAATGATGAGAATTTTGGTCCAAAGTACGTGCGAATCGGAGTTGTGTGCGAAAAGTTAGAGCGAATCGAGCATCAAGAGGTCACCGGGACCATTCCTACGCACGCGCCCCTGCCCGCGAGCTCGAGGAAAAATCCGCGACGTCGAGAGTGCCATTCACTCCTTGCCCGCGAGCTCGCCGCAACTTCTGCAAGGTCGAGAGTGCTCTCCACTCCAAGCCCGCGAGCTCGCCGCAACTTCCGTGAAGTCGAGAGTGTGCCCTGCTGCTAGCCCGCACGCATGCACGCCCGCGTGCCCGCACGCCCGTGCGCCCCCGTGCTGCCATTGACCGTGAGCTCGCGGATTTCCCAGCGAGCTCGAGAGTGCCGCGCCTTCCATGCCCGTTCTGTTGTTGCTCGCGTGCTCGCGAAAATGGTGGAGAGCTCGGGAGTGTGTTATTAAATGTGTGTGTTTTTAGTGTGTGTTTGTGGTGTACCTATACAAAGACATTTTGCTTTTTATTTTTGGGAGACAACTTTCATTTCCCAACTTTTAAGTTGGGAATTTCTCACTGTTTTCTTTTTTTTTTTTTTTTTTCCTTTTTATATTTTGGTTTGGAGCTTATGAATCAAGTTTTCCGGCGAATTTCCGGCGACATTGTTTCGAGTAAAGTTTCGAGCTTTTGACTCCGTTTCTTCTTCCAAGTGCGTGTAAGAGTGGGTACTTAATTTTAAGCCTCACTACTTCGTATATCTTTGTTTGCTTTCGTGAAAATTGATATTGTGCTTGTGTTGGTTGGAGGAAAAGATCGAATCTTTGGATCGTGAATGCTTGACTAAGTGTGACTAGGAGTTAAATGCTTGCTCGTTTGTGATAGAGTTTGGTTTAGCTACATAGGGTTTTAGCTAGCATGGCAATGTTCGGTTATTTGTGTGTGTTTGATCATGGAGACTCCGGCGAACCAAAATCTCTTTTCCCCCTTAAATTCTCTCATCTTTTAGCGTGCTTTAATTTCTTTCAATGCTCTCAATTTCGTAGATTAGTTTAGCTTAAATCAATCCCTTTCAAGCGAGTAGAATGTGTAGGACCTTCTTTTCGGTTGTGTGACTTTGACGACTAGGTAGTGAACAAAGCTCCGAAGAGCCTTCCGTTGAGAACGACCCGAGTCGGGTAGCTCGGTTACCACATGCCCAAAAATACTACAAACAAAATGGCGCTGTTGCCGGGGAAGGCGAGTAGGACGCCAAGTTTTCTATCTAGTTGTCGTTTGTTTTCGTGTTTCTCTTCCGTTTTGTGCTCTTTGCTCGTTTTTGCGTGTTTCTCTTGATTATTTGCTTATTTTCCATTTTTCTTGCTTTTGCTTTCGTGCCCGTGTAAATATTATGTGATTTTAGTTTCGCTTTTTGTTATTCTCTCTCTTTCCTCGTGTGCCTTGGGTTGTTTTTCTTGTTCTTGTGCGAGGTATTACGCTTGAGGAGCCCGGATGGATCCCTATTCTCACTATTATGCCGGGAGCTTATTTCGTGGATACCCCGACAATTCTCAAGGAGAGATGGACTCATTTGGCCCGAGTGTCTTTTCTCGACTTGGATTCCACCGTGCTACACTTGAGAAGTTCGACTCCACCGTGGTGTCTTTTCTCGACTTGGATTCATCTTCTATTCCGCTCGGTAGATATTCTACTGTTCATGTGCGATTTTACACCATATTCATATAGTATCTAGATCTTAATTGTTGCATTTGTGGTGTATAAATTGCACATTTGTGCTTTAATTCTATAATTGTTGGAAAGGTATTACACGTGCTCGTTTTGTAGATATTTCCACATATTTGTAGAGCTTTGGCTATTGGAGGAGCATGGTGAGTGCCTAAAACCCCCGGGATAATGATAGATCGATGCACGGATGAAAGGAATGGAAGAAACGAGAGAAACGAGCCAAAAATGGGGGCATTTTATGTGACACGGGTGGTGACACGGGCTGCCAGGCCGTGTCTGGGCCCGTGTCACCTCAACAGACAACAAAGGAGGACTTATACCTGACACGACCCGTGACACGACCTGTGACACGGGCGTGTCAGGTCGTGTCGCGATGCGGGCTGTTTTTAATCGCTCACCTTTTTCGCTTAGGAGAGGACTTTTGGACATATAAAAAGACCTATTTACTGATCTTGAGCCCTAGAACGTGATTACGCAAGGAGGAGAGCCAGAGAACACGCAAGAGAAGCAATTGGGAAGAAGAGAAGATCAACCACAAGATTTCTAGTTTTTCTTTCTATCTTTTGAACTTGTTTTCTCATGTTGATTTTGAATATGTCTATGTATTTGATTTCAAACATGAGTAGCTAATTTTCTTTGATTCTAAGACTTGGTAGTAGATTAATATGTTGGGATTTTGGATGATTTATTTATGGTTGATTGTTTTTCTTTTGAACCCTATTCAAGTATTTTGTTCTTATTCCATGTTTAGAACTTGATCAATTCTTTTACATGTTTGACAATATTGTTCATAATTCGAGAGATGAGTTCAATATTAGGTCTTTAATACTTGACACAATTTATTTACTTGAACCGAGAAATTAGTAGATAGTTGTGAGGATTTTGGGTCTTTTAATCTATTTGGAGTTGAATTGCATGTGTTGAGTGGAGACGCTAATATATGTGATTTAATCTACGGTTTTATCGATCTCGAGAGGGACGATAAGCTAAATTTGTGATCGTCTTATAGGGTAGATAAAGGAAACATTTAGTTGTGATATTTTTGAAGAATTCTAACTATTAATTGAACCCAACGTCTTAGAATCTATCATTCCCTTATATTTTTCTACGTGTTTTTCTAGCTAGTTCTTTATTTTTGCTTTATTTGCTTTGAATTATTTTCGTAGTTTAGTTAATCAACCTTATATTCGGTCGTCTAAATAAAACTGGCACTATCATAATCTAGTACTTGATTAATTAATTATTTGGTCTCTTGGGATACGACCTTGCTTGCCACATACTACGAGCGAAGCCGTACACTTGCGGTCGAGCTTTAAAAATATAGGCGAACATCTACTCTATCGGCGAAGCTTATTCGAGAGAGCACTCGATTGGAGAGCAAAATTTCGAGTTATGGTGGATCGTTTTGCTTCCTTGAAAGAGAAGGGCCTCACTTCCGTGTACGATGGAACTCAACCTTTAGCACGAGTGACGACATCGATGAGCTTATTGTCAAAGAACTTCCTCCTTGTGAAGACGTGGACTTGCACTCTACACTAGGTACGTCAAAATCTTCTTCCATTGATGGTGCTTCGGGTTTTGATTCGATTGTTGAGGAGAGTATGGATTCGTAAGTTAATGTTGAGGATGGATTGGGAGATAATTCAATTGAGGATTTGAGTGAGCCGAGGGGTAATGAAGGTGTTGGTGATGATGAAGAGGAGAATGATGATGGTAGTGAGGAGGAACCCGAGCATTTAGATGATGTTGTTGAGCCGGATGTGCCGTGTGTGGATGAGATGCCTTGGGATGTTGAGAATAAGGTGGTGCCCATGTCCTTTGGGGTGTCATTTCGTGTTATCGAGGATTGTGACGAAGAGGAGGAGTTCACACCCGTGCTCCCAATGATTGAGGATGTTAACTACACGTCCGAGATAACACTTGTGATTCCTGGGATGATTTAGACATACTCCACGGATATATTCATATTTTCGGAGGTCGACTATGGGGTCGTGAAGCGTAAAGATCTATCTCTCCTCTTGTTGGTTGTCGAAATCCGTGCTTGGTTTCACAAGATGCGGCGACGAGATCTTACCTTGCCCGCCTTTGTTCCGTACTACCGTCAGAACTTCTCTTGGAAAATACAAAGGCGTGGCATGATCTTTATTTCTTCCTAGATCCCGGTTGATTTTTGTTGGGGACGTCGAACTCAAGATAATAAATTGAGCGCTTCGTGGGAGGCAACACACGGTTTTAGCATTTTCCGGTTTTTCTTTTTTGTTCGAGAATAAATAGCTCCACGAGCCGCACGACACACATGATTTTCGAGGGTGAAAACGAGTTTCGAGGTCGAGATTTAATTGAAAATTTGGTGAGGTGTTGAAAATTTGAGCTAAGTATGGAAATTGTTGAAAAGTGCCCGTGCCGATCCGCTCGGCAATCCCGACCTGTTAGTGCCGGGCCAAAATTTTTATCGAGAAGGTTCCAGGAGGTGTGGATGAGATTTGAGTGAAATCGGGTCGAAAATCGTTCAAAAATATTCAAAATATGGCTAAGTGTTCAAAAAATGGCCCCAGGCCCGCACAGGCCCGAGGCAGCCCGCACAGGCCCAGCAGCTCTCANCACGACCACTATCGCGCGGCGGAACGCTGATGACGGATCGACTTTTTGTCTATACGGGGTTGTGAATAATCGCGCACTCAGGGCCTTCGATTACTCACGATAGGTGTATCTAACAGACGCACTCAGGGCCTTCTCCTAGATACCATGACTTCAAGACGCACTAACGACATTCTCTCTGACACTGTATGTAAACACGCACTAACGGCCTTGTTCATCACACGTTAGAACATGAAGTTCCCCTCTTAATTGGCTCACCAATTCAATAATCAATTCAAGACTTTTTATAATGATGAGGTACATGGGGTATTTATAGGTGCAAAACAAATCTAATTCTAATCTAACTAGATCTCCTATTCTATGCAATAAAATAAATCCTAATGCTAGTAAATCTCCTAACATCTTCTACTACTAATAAATAAAAGCAACAAGGGAATAAAATCCTACTATTACTAAAATACTATTTGCCTTGACTTGCACTCCAAGCATAACTTGAAGCTCAAGTCTTGCGCCCCAAACCCATTCGCTATAATACTCTCGGCCGCCTCATCGCGTACGCCGCCCGCGAGGCCCAGTCCTCGTTGGTCGTGGCTTTGCTAGCGTCCTCCACGCACGCGCGCGCCTTCGCGCGCACCGCCCCTTTGTTTCCCCCGGCCAGCGCGTCTCCGTCACCCGCGCGCCATGCCTCCTCGCCTAATCCTGCCCCGCGTAGGTCTCCGTCCGCTTCGCCCCCTCGCGCGCCTGTGTGTGCGCTCCGTCCCAGCTGGCCTACCCGCGCGCGTCCGCGCCAACGCCCAAGCCCCAATCGCCTATGGCGCACCCCACCGCGTCTGCTTCTTTGCGTGTCGCATCCATTCCCGCGGACTGCTCGCCTACCGTACACTTCCGTGCACCCAATGCCGCTTGCGTGTCGTCCACTTGCTCGCGCACCGTGTACTCCCGTACATCGTCTTGCTCGTTCGACCACTTGCGCGCATCAAGGCACGATGCGCGTTTCTTGCTCGTGCTCGCACCCTCGTCGCCGACCGACTCCAAGTGCTCGCCCGATGGCCATGGGTGCCAACAATCCAACCCAATATAATCTCCAGCTCTCCATATCCAACCATCCTTCATTCTTTGCCAATCTCTCCATCGAGCCTCCTTCTTCCAAACTCGCCTTTTCCTCGCACAAGGCTTGCACCAACACTGACTTGCCTTTCGAGCCTTTGTTTGGCGTCGTCTCTTGGCCATCCGTTCCCTCGCCTTCAACTTCAGCTTTGGGCCACATCCTTTTGGCCAATCTCTTACACATGATGGCCGGTAAATCGGACTTGTAGGCTCCTCTAGCATGTTCTCCAACCATATGTTGAGATCGTCGCCACCTTCATCCTCCGACTCGCCTGGGTTGATGACCACTTCCTTATCAAATGCGCAGCGCGCGCGCAGGCGACGCTCGCGATCTCGCGCGCAGCCCTGCGACCTCGCGCGCGCGCCAAGCCCCCCACTCCAGCAGCATAACTCCTGCGCGGCGTGATACGGAAGTGGGTTTCGAGCTCCAATGATGAGAAGGTCCAAGAGCCAAGACGACCCGAAGAAGCTCAAAATAAGGCTAAAACGGCGCGAGCATGGCCTAAACGACGGGTACAAGCTCGTATGCAGGGCACTCAAGCACGCGAGAAGATGGTTTCAAGGCTAGCAACGCTCACACGCACGAAGAGGTGCGTTAAGCAAGGGCGCACACACGCGCATTGGCGTAGAAGAGCACGGATGAGGCCGCGACTCAATAGGACGTGCCATCAATGGTTTCAGGATGCTTATCGAAGAAATGAAACCTGGTGGGGGTGGCTAAAATACCAGGTGGCCCGAAGGAATGGAAGGCATGCTAGTCGGGTGCCCAACGAGCACTATGCACGCACATGGGCGCTGATACGGAAGTGGTTATTAATCCCGGGGAGTCCGACGATGATGATGGCGATAGTCTTGATATTTGGCTAGAAAACATGTTGGAGGAGCCATCTAGTCCTATTTACCGGCCATCATGCAAGAGAGACTGGCCAAAAGGTTGTGGCCCAAAGCTGAAGTCGAAGGTAAGGAAACGGACGGCCAAGAGACAACGCAAGGCAAGGGCCCGAAAAGCAAATCAATGTAGGTGCGAGCCTTGTGCAAAGAAAATACAAGCTCAAAGGAAGGAGGCTAAAAGGCATGGGTTGCGATGGGAAAAGAATGGTTGGTGGATACCGGCGGATGATTGTGTGAGGTTGAAGGGATGGGACCCATGGCCATCGGACGAGCAGCCGGAGTCGGTTGGCGACGAGGGTGCGAGCACGAGCAAGGAACGCGCATCGTGCCTTGATGCGCGCATAAGGTCGGAGGGTCAGGCCGGGGAGGTCGATTGGGGCGCGTTGGCGTTCGGGGGCGTGACGACGGACGTACGCGACGTACGGGTATCGAGCAGCGGATGCACGCGAGTGGCGCTGGGCGTGCAAGGGTGCGCGACAGGCAATCGGATCGTGGAGGTTGGCTGGGACGCGCGACCGTCACGAGAAGGGCTGGCAGGGCGCGCTGGGCGCGCGGGTGAAAGGGACGCGGACGGAGACCTATGCGGAGCAGGATTAGGCGACGCGGGCGACATTAGCGTGGGAGGAGGCCCAGACCGAGTGGGTATAGGAATGCTGGGCGATGGCGGACCCACGTGCGGGATGAGCGGCACGAGCGAAGCGCGCACAACGGCGTACGCGTGTGAGGGGCGCGCGCGAGACCTGGTTGCCGAAGGAATAGGCGAGGAAGCT
>CACSLK010027838.1:4662331-4673627 GCA_902706635.1 Striga hermonthica | reverse complement strand
GATGCCGACCGACGCACATGCCGACCCACCGTGCGCAGCGACCTACCCTCGCGCGATGCCGACCGACGCACAAATGCCGACCCGATGCACCAAGGCCGACTCGTCACACCGATTCCGACCCAACGCACCAACGCCGACCCCCCGTGCGATGACCACCCACGGTTGATGCCGACCCAACGCACCAACGCCGACCCCCCGTGCGATGACCACCTGCGGTTGATGCCGACCCAACGCACCAACGCCGACCCTCCGTGCGATGACCACCCGCGGTTGACGCCGACCCAGCGCACCAATGCCGACCATCCATGCGATGGCCACCCGCGGTTGATGCCGACCGTTTGCGATGCCTACCGCACACGATGCCCACCGACGCGCGACCACCACGTGAGAGCGCCGACCGATAGACACGCCCGTGGTGTCGACCACAAGCGGCACAACCATCCGTGATGCCGACCGCTCGTAATGCCGACCCGTCTCAATACGTATGGCTCTTTCCTTGCCATTTGACTTACTTTGCATTTTCCTTTAAGTCTCCTCTTGTTGTAATTTGTCCCATGTGCTTACCTAGACATTTGACCACCTAAACAAGAATAAAGTAGCCTCTTGTCATTTTGTGCACCTTCCTCTTACCTTCCTCTCCTACAAAAATGTTCCCACGTTACCCAAGCACATGTTTACCTTTCTTCCTTTTTCACCTACCAACATCCAACTTGCTCCCGAAGACTTAATATCCACCTTAGATTGAATTTCAAAATCAAGGGCCAAGATTGCCCAATACACACCAACCAAAATTAATCTCTCCATCTATAAATACTTACCTCTTCCTTCATCATTCATCATTCTCACTTCACAAAATCATCCCCTTTATTTCCTCTCTTCAACATAAAATTTCTCTCTCTAAAAAAAAAGGCATCTTTTAATCTTCTCTCGAAATCCGGCGACTACCCCTCGACCTAGTAGCCGCATCGACCTTGGGATCTCTCGCCGCCGACCCGACGACCTCGCTTCTTCGCCGAACCACGCGCCACCGACACGCACCACCGGCGACCGCGCACCCGAGCCGACAACGACCACGCGCACCACCGACGACCGAATTCATACACCGCGCCTACCTCGTCTCACTTCTCTCATCATGGCGACATCGGCAAGTTTTATGGGTACGCCTACCATTTCTTAGTTTTGTTATGTACATTCACCATCCTTATCTATGTTCTCATATAGTACATCCTTTGTGGTTTCATTTAGTACATACTCTCATATGTTTGCAACTTGTTTTCATTTTCGTTTTTTTTTTTGGTCATTCTCGCTCATTACTCGACTACGCACTCATACGTATTCCTTAGAAAAATACACCCCACCGGATGACCCGAGCTCACCTTCTTCGACCACCCTTAGCTCTACTCCGACTAGTCATACTAGCCCTACCGCCGTGAGTAACACTAGCTCGGCCTCCGCGAATGACACTAGGTCCAACTCACCCTCACCTTCACAGTCCTTACCCGTAGGGTCACCCACCGTCGCCTTGGCACTTTCGGCTCCAAAGGTTCGTCACAACCTTAAAGCAAAAGAGGATGCTACCCCCTCTCAAATCGTACCTCCCAATCCCATATGCTTGTATTCGGACACCCAAGTAGCCACACTTGTTAAGAAAATGGAGTTAACCCGAGGTTGGGAACTTAAACTTCCGACACCCACAGACACGTACGATAGCCCCCCACCCGACCATTTCACTTTCTTCCTAGACCAAGTAAACGCCGGGCTGAGATTCCCCGTTCATCCCGACTTGCTACAACTTAGCGGATTGTATAAAATGCCTTTTAACCAATTACCCCCTAACTCCATTCGCCTGCTCATTGCCTTCACGATGGTATGTCGGGCCCGACTTGGCCGAATCGACCCCAAGTTATGCTTCTATTGCATATGTCTCAGTAAGCTAAACGGTGTGCCTTATCTCATGCGTCGCAAACACACCCAATTTCTAGAGCAGTCCCGGTCGAAAATTCACGGTTGGAAAAACAATTTTTTCTTCATTCGTCCTCCTACCCCCGACACCTTCGACTTCCCTTCCGATTGGCTAAGAGAACCACCCATACAACTTAAGAAACCAAAGAAAAAGACCGCCTACCAGACCCTTCTCGACCAATGGAACGCTCACCGCCTCCTCGTGGCGAAGCTGACAGCTAGCGACCAGCTTCTTCGGTTCTTCAAGTTGTCCAGCCGTGCTGCGGACCCTGTTGATGATATAGGTAGGCCCTGACGCCCAAATGGGTACCATATCACCTACCCTCTCATTCATGCTAGTTATGTACATATAATGTGATTACTAATATTTGCATCTTTTATTCGTCTCGCAGAGGAGCTCATGGAGACCGTCGCCCGCGTCGATGTCCCTAAGACCACCATTGGTACCGACGAGGTCCCACTGACCACCCAAGCCGCCGACGAGGTCTTAGTGACGACCGACGTACCGGAAAAGCAGGCGACTTCAAAACAGCGCTACCGCCAACCACCAATCAGGAACGTCTCGAAGAAACGCAAGGTCACTTCCCAAAGTGACGAGCCGCGCACCATTACCGTACCGGAGAAATTCGCGGGCAACAAAGACACAGAGGCGTCAATCTCCTACTTCCTCTCCATCTTCCCCGATCGTGAGACAGTCAAGTGGCCAACTAAGGAGCACCGAGCCAGTGATACTATGTTCCATCTCAGTCAGGTATACCCCCACATCTCATCTTTGTACTTTGTGAACTTAAATCATATGAAGTTGATACCCAACCACTTCTATCTCACTCAACAGGCCATGGCCGGTCTAGCCCCCATCCTCAACGAGGCTATGGAAGGTGACTCCGATGACATGGAGAAGCTGAAGGCCAAGGTGGCTAAGAGGGGTGCACAGGTTGCTACCCTCAAGCAGGACCTTGCCAAGGAGAAGGCCGAGAAGGAAAAGCTCCAGGGCGAGCTAGAGGTTCTTCGACTATCCTTTGACGAGCGCGTTGTCCAGGCCAAACAGGAGGCCCGAGATACATACCTCGACTCGGAGTTCGGGACCCGCTTCCTCAAGTGATACCGAGACGAGCTATTGACACGCTACCACGACTCCAAGGTGTTCCTCAAGCGGGTTGTCACGGACTGCCTTCAGTATTTTCGAGCAGGGGTTGAGCGGACCCAAGCCGAGGCACATGCCCAGGGCTTCAAAGCCTTCTCCGTGGATGAAGGCAAGCTGCGGAAAGGCCTTCCTAACCCCGCAGGGTGGAACGGCGACCCATCACTCCCGTTGACCCATCCTTGGTGGGAGCCGGCCCTAGGGGCTGCCATCGTTGCTGCTGGAGCCGAGATGGAGGTGGTTCCCTAGTAGCAGGGCACTGGGTCACTTCCATCGACTTGCTAGCGATTTTCTTTTGTCATGTAGTCATGAACCCATCTGGTCTTTTGTGGACTTTTCTATTTGGTCATGTAATCATGAACTTATTTGGTCTCTTTTGTGAACCTTTCTATTTGGGCATGTAACCATAAACTTATTTAGTCTTTCGATGCTACCTGCTGTTAGCTAGCACCATGGATGAATGCAACGCCTTCATTTTGTTACTTACCCATTTCAGATGCTTGTATGTGCATAACGTATTATTTTTACAAATAGCCACAATATCTCGCTCAAGACGAGAGTCATTCACCAAGCCTTGTCAACACTTAGCATCGTGAGATGGGCTTTTGCGCCTAGCACAATTACTGCTAAGTCTTCCAATATTCGCATTCTCAACTCTACGCGGCGACCTTTATAATTATAAAGGTCGTCACCGGGCACAACTTGCGTCTTATCCTAACTCCGCGAGCTTAGGCAAGGTTAACAAGCTTTCGCTCTACAAGGGTCGTCGTCTAGCTCCGCGAGCTTAGACGAGACTACCAGGCTTTCGCCCTACAAGGGTCGTCGTCTAGCTCCGCGAGCTTAGGCGATACTACCAGGCTTTCGCCCTACAAGGGTCGTCGCCTAGCTCCGCGAGCTTAGGCGAGACTACCAGGCTTTCGCCCTACAAGGGTCGTCGTCTAGCTCCGCGAGCTTAGGTGAGACTACCAGACTTTCACCCTACAAGGGTCGTCGTCTAGCTCCGCGAGCTTAGGTGAGACTACCAGGCTTTCGCCCTACAAGGGTCGTCGTCTAGCTCCACGAGCTTAGGCGAGACTACCAGGCTTTCGCCCTACAAGGGTCGTCGTCTAGCTCTGCAAGCTTAGGCGAGACTACCAGGCTTTCGCCCTACAAGGGTCGTCGTCTAGCTCCGCGAGCTTAGGCGAGACTGCCAGGTCACCAACCTTAGATACATCACACAAGAACATGGTTAAGCTGAAAAAACTTCAAATGCAACTTTATTACTTGTCTTGCTGAAACATAATTGAAAAACAACAAAAACCAATTAAAAATAATAGGAGCCCAGCTACGTATAATACTTCTTCAAATGTAATATGTTCCATGGTCGCGATAGTAACCGCCCCTCGCCATCGCGGAGTTCGTAGGCACCCCCTGCGAACACCCTCTCGACAGTATAAGGGCCCTCCCAGTTTGGTTCCAGCTTTCCGACATGCTTCAGTGCGTCGGCCTGGCGCCAAACCAGGTCTCCCACTTGGAATCGTCGAGCTCGAACTCACTTGTCATGGGCCGCCCTCATCCGTTGCTTGTAAACTGTTGTTCTCAATCCCGCCTGGTCACGTAGCTCGTCCACCAAGTCAAGTGCCTCCCTTCGAAGCTCGACATTCCCTTCTTCTGTGTAGGTGCTAACCCGCTCCGAGTTGAGGCCGACCTCGACTGGATTGACGACCTCCATACCATAAACTAGACTAAACGGCGTCTCCCCCGTTGAAGTCCTTGGTGTCGTCCGATATGACCACAACACCGAGTCAAGCTCGTGCACCCAAGCTCCCGAAGCTCTCTCTAACCGCGCCTTCAACCTATTTAGAATTGATCTATTCGCGACCTCGGCCTGCCCATTCGCTTGGGGGTGAGCGACCGAAGCGAACTGCTGTTTTATGCCCATCTCCTCGCACCAACTCATCGTACGCCGACCCCTGAACTGAGTACCATTGTCAGATATAAGCACCCGAGGGATGCCGTACCGACAACATATGTTGTTGAAAAGGAACTTCATCACCCTCTCTTCTGTGATCGTTGTCAAGGGTTCGGCCTCAATCCATTTAGAGAAGTAATCTACTGCCACAATGAGGAACTTTCGTTGGCCTGTTGCCTAAGTAGCGGTCCAACTATGTCGACCCCCCACTGAGTAAAAGGCAGAGGCGAGCTGATTGGAACCATGTTCTCAGCTGCTCGGTGGATCAATGGACCGTGTTGTTGACACTTATTGCATTTTCGCACAAGGTCCTGTGCCATCATCCTCATCTTAGGACAGAAGTATCCAGCCCGAAGCACCTTTCCCACCAACGCCCTAGCCTTTAGGTGATCACCACAACATCCTTCATGCACCTCCCTGAGCACGTACTCTCCATCCTCCTCCGAGACACACCTTAAATGCGGCCCTACGTATGATCGCTTATATAAGATCCCATTCTGTGGTAGAACCTTAATGCTCTTCTCCCGGCTAGGTCGTCTCTGATATCCTTTCCGCCTACCGGCTCCTGCAGCCATTTTATTATGGGCGACCTCCAATCCCTTTGCTCTTCAACTCCCAACACTTGGTCTAAAGTACTCCTAGTCATGTCCATTAATGTCACCGACCTAGATCGACAGTCAACAAGAGATGCGGCCACCTTTGAGAGTAGGTCGGCCCTACCGTCTTCTCCCCGCGGTATTTGTATCAACTCCCACGTTGCAAATCCTTTCAACATCGCCCGAACTTTGACCAAGTACTTCTTCATGCGCTCTTCCTTAGCCTCATACTCGCCCCTAATCTGTTCGACAACCAGTTGAGAATCAGAGTGAATGATCACCTGACGGGCTCCTTCCTTTAGGACGAGCTGAATTCCCTTAAGGAAAGCTTCGTACTCCGCCTCATTATTCGACACCCTGAAGGACAGCTTGACCGCAAACTCTAAGTGGTCCTTTTCTGGTGTGACCACCGAGATGCCCAGACCTGCTCCTCCCACCGCCGACGAGCCGTCGACATACACCATCCAAGGTCCCCTCTCGGTTCCCATTGTACATTCCCGTATGAAGTCAGCTAACGCCTGGGCCTTGATGGCTTTTCGTACTTCAGAATCCACGTTATATTCTCCCAACTCAACCGCCCATTTCACCATCCTCCCCGAGGCCGAGGGGCGACCCAAAGTATCTTTGAGCGTTTAGTTGGTACGCACCATGACCTTATGTGCTAGAAAGTAAGGACGCAATTTTCTGGCTGTAGAGATAAGTGCCAATGCTGCCTTCGACACGTCCGAATATCGACGCTCGGCGCCTTGCAATATTCGGCTGGCATAGTATATCGGCTTCTGCTGTCCACGATCCTCCTTTATCAGCACCGAACTGATTGCTTCATGCCCCACCGACAGGTATATCACTAATGTGTCGTCCGGTTCTCGTTTGGTGAGTAAGGGTAGTTCAGCTAAAAACTCCTTAAACCTTTCAAAGGCCTACTGTGCTTGTGGCGTCCATTCGAAATGCGTCCCCTTCTTCAAAGCCTTACAAAAGGAAAACTCTTCTCTGCGGATTGAGCTATGAACCTGCTCAACCCTGCTAGGCGACCGGTGAGGATCTGCACCTCTCTCAAGTTTCTCGGCGCTTGCATCTCCAAAACAGCTCGTACCTTCTCTGGGTTGACCTCTATGCTCCTCTCCGTGACCAAAGTAGCCCAGAAATTTTCCTGACCTTACCCCGAACTTGCACTTGGCCGGGTTGAGCTTCATGCCGTACCGCCGCAGGGTACTCAAGGTCTCGCGTAAGTCTACCACATGATCATCTGCCTTTCTGCTCTTTGCTAGCATGTCATCAACGTAGACCTCCATATTTCTACCAATCTGCCCTTTGAACATTTTATCCACCAACCGTTGGTAGGTAGCTCCCGCATTCTTCAGTCCAAAGGGCATGACAATGTAACAATAGGTGCCCTTGGATGTCACAAAGCTAACCCTCTTCCGGTCCTCTTTGGCGAGAGGTATTTGGTGGTACCCCTGGGATGCGTCCATCATGTTCAGCAGCTCACACCCTGCTGTAGAGTCGACGAGCTGTTCAATACGAGGTAAGGGGTAGTGATCTTTGGGGCACGCTTTGTTGAGATCCCTGAAGTCTATGCACATCCTCCACTTTCCTTCTCCCTTCCTTACCATGACTGAGTTGGACAACCACTCCGGGAACTGAATGGGTAGCACATGTTCTGCCTTTAACAACTTCTCCACCTCTGCCTCAATAACCACGTCCAGCTCGGCACCGAAGTGCCTCCTCTTCTGCTTAACTGGCTTTATAGTTGGATTGATGTTTAACCTGTGCTCCGCTACCTCGGGATTGATTCCTGTAAGGTCGTCGGCTGAAAAGGCAAAAACATCCACAAACTCCTTCATCAGTGCAATCAGTGCACCTTGTACATCGGTCGCCAAATGCCGACCCACTTTAGTTGTCTTTTCTGAACTTCTTTCTATCAATTCTACTTCCATAAGTTCGTCCTGAGAGCTCATCCCCAGCTCTTGACTCTTCTCCCGGTGGGAGCTCTCAGGTAGGTCGTCCTTTCTTTTCCTGTGTTGTGCCTCAGCCGTCTCCAAGGTAACCTCATAGCACCGTCTAGATTGCAGCTGGTCCCCAGTCACCTCTCCAACCTCACCTCCTACAGGGAATTTAATCTTCATGCAATAAGTGGAAATGGCTGCTTAGAACGAATTCAAGCTAGGTCGACCCAGTATGATGTTGTAGGCCGAGCTAGCATCCACGACCAGAAAGCGCACCATCTTCACCTTTCTCAAAGGTGACCTTCCTAACGCCACCGTTAAGCTAACCTCACCTACGGGGCGAACCTCACTGCCGCTAAAGCCATAGAGAGCAGTGTGGACTGACTCGACTTTCACATCTAACTCCATCTGCTGCAAACACTTCAAGAAAATGATGTCTGCTGAGCTCCCCGTGTTTATGAGAACCCTTTGCACGTCGTAACTGGCCACCTCCGCAGTGATGACCAGAGCGTCATTATGTGGGACAAAAAGCCCCTGCACATCGTCAACCCCAAACTTCATAGTGGCCGAGCTTCTCTACACCTGTACCTCGACCACCTCTCCTGCCACACTCTTTCCTCGGTAGGTTCTTTTTCTCTCCCTATGCGAGTCTCCATCCGTAGGTCCTCCCACGATCATGTGTATTATGCCCCTCTTAACTGGTCTGTCAGGTTGCTCATCAGTTCTCCTCCGTTTGTCACCCGACTCTCGCCCCTCCCGACGATCGTCCTGACGCTCTTTGTCCTTAATCACGAACTCTTTCAAGTGACCAACTCTGATGAGCTGCTCGATTTCATCCTTCGACTCCCGACAGAAATTTGTAGCATGGCCATAATCGCGGTGGTACCGACAATACCTATCTTTTGACGCCGAGAACCTCCTCGGTGGGGGTAGAGGCTTTGGCTGCGCCAGCAACTTGTCCTTCCCTCGTTTCTCCAGTGTCTCCAGGATCTCCTGTTGTGGTGCGTTAAGTGGTCTATAATGCATATACTTTGGACCCCTAAACCGATCCTCGACCTTAGCCTCCTTAGGGGGAGCTCGCCGATCACCCTGTCGAGGCCTCTCGTCTACCTGCTTGGCCTTTGTTTTGTCATGTCGGATGAAGTCCGCCTCCGATTCCTCCATGTTCACATATTTGCTACACCTCTCAAGTAACTCGTCAAAGGACCTTGCCGGCCTCTTCGCCAGCGAATCTCTGCACTTCTCCGGCCTCAACCCCCGCGTAAGGCCTCCAGTTTTGATCTCTTCTGAGGCAGAGGGAACCTCCACACACTCTTTGGTATACCGTGCTACATACTGCCGCAAGGTCTCCCCCTCCTTCTGCTGCATATTGATTAGTGAGAGATACGTCTTCTCGTACTTCCTGGCGCTCGTGAATTGGTTCAAAAACAAAGAGTTGAACCTCTCGAAGCTATCTATAGACCCAGCTGGCAGCGGGTGGAACCAATCCTGCGCCGACCCCTCCAGCGCTGTCAAGAAGGCTCGGCAACTCACAGCATCACTATACCTGTGCAACATAGCTATGTTGTCAAACGATCTCAAGTGCCTAGCTGGGTCCGCCGATCCATCATAGGACAAGCTCAACTCCCTGAAGTTGCTAGGCAAATCTTCTCCTAAGACATCCTCGACAAAAAGGTGTCCTCGTGAAACCACAGGTCTCTTACCCTGCACCCGAGCTTGGAGTTCTCGCATTTGAGCCGCCAACCTTTCCAAAGTTAACCCATCTGGTTGTGCCGTGGCCACCGGGTGAGAGGTCACCGACCTGGCATCATCCTTGTCGCCCCTCTCCAATCGCTGGTGTTGCTGCTGATGCGAGAGGACCTGTTGTTGTGGTACTAATGGCTGTCGTGGCGGAGGTTGTCGAAACGGCTCGATAGGTGCTCTCTTATCCACCTCCTGCGCCCGGCCTATCGCCTCAGCAATAATTTTGTCCAACTCTGACCTAGTCATCTGAATAACTGGGTCCTCCCGTGGTGCCGAAGAAACATTGTCCCCCAGAGGATTATGTGCTCTTACCACGACCAACTGCCCATTACCAGGGACACCATTCTGATCACCAGCTCCTCCAGTTCCCAAAGCACCTTGATTCGCCCCCTCATCCACCATGGCGCCCACCTCCTTCGCTTTGTCTGTCAAACCACCTGATCCTCCCTGGTTTAGCACGCGCCCCTCAACTTCTGATGGTGGTACCAGGGTCACACTTGGGCCCAACAAAGTCTCTTTGGGGGTGACAGGCGATGGTGACCATCCTGGCGGGGGGCCTGTCCCGAAGGCCCTCCGAGCCCACTCCTCATCCATCTCCTTAGTCAAGCTCTTCTTCGAATTATCTCCTGCCATGATACTTGTTCTATTCTTCCTTGGTGAGAAAAAACAGCCTTTAGTGCTCCGGTAGAAGACTGGTTCTCCCCACAGACGGCGCCAATTTGTTATGCCACAAACACTTGAACCGCTGGACCGCTCCTCTTTGAACCAGGTTACGTCTCCTTGATCGCCGGTACCTGCAAAACACGCCGGGAGTGGTCCCGACGCGAATACTCCGACGCTCAAGTCAGTGGTGGTCCGAAGGAAAAACGGCAGAGTAACGATAGAATATTTATGTGTGTGTTGTGTAAATGAAATAACCTGCGCCCCTTTTATAGATGAAGTCATCTAGAGGTTGAAGAGTTCTTATCATACCATGAGTCTTCTCCTCAGATTAGGTCAAAATCCCCAGAGTCCTTGAGGTTACGAACCTCTTTATGACTTGAGTATGATACCCTCTTTAGGCTCTGGTCACCTCCATGGGGCGTCCAGCTACCTAGGTGCCCAGGTGCTGCCTAGTTCACGTTGAGCTAGCCTCTGCCGACCACCCATGTACTTCCAAAGGTACCATGGGTTGTGCCTACCAGAACCTCCGCCTACCAAAACCTTCGCCTACCGACCATCCGCCTACCACCCATGTACCCTAAAGGTACCATGAACTGCGCCTACCGGATTGGCCCACCCAGTTGAGGGCAACTAGAACCCGGGTCACAACCGGTCCTGCATGAGCCACTACTATCGACCACATCAGAGACTTTGGTCGAATTTGAAGAAGATAAGGTGGTTGAGGTGAATCATGAGGAGGAGATCTTTCTTGTGGTCGAAGAGGGCTTCGGCGAGGAGACGCACGTGGAAGACGTGGAGATCGATGGTGGGAGAGAGGTCGAGATCGATGAGGACCATGAGTGGTATGTGCAAGTGGTCGAAGAACGAGTGCCCGATGTTTGGATGGTCGAGGACGAGTCCTTGAGGGCAAGGACATTCTCAAAGGGGGCGGGAATGATACGGAAGTGGGTTTCGAGCTCCAACGATGAGAAGGTCCAAGAGCCAAGACGACCCGAAGAAGCTCAAAATAAGGCCAAAAAGGCGCGAGCATGGCCTAAACGACGGGTACGAGCTCGTATGCGGGGCACTCAAGCACGCGAGAAGATGGTTTCAAGGCTAGCAACGCTCACATGCACGAAGAGGTGCTTTAAGCAAGGACGCGCACACGCGCATTGGCGTAGACGAGCACAAATGAGGCCGCGACTCAATAGGACGTGCCATCAATGGTTTCAGGATGCTTATCGAAGAAGTGAAACCTGGTGGGGGTGGCTAAAATACCAGGTGGCCCGAAGGAATGGAAGGCATGCTAGTCAGG
>CACSLK010027838.1:4651504-4661555 GCA_902706635.1 Striga hermonthica | reverse complement strand
CGCACGCACCCGCGCGCCCGTCCGCGCGCGCCGCCCGTCCATGCACGCCCGCACCATGCACCAGCCACCATGCCCGCATGCACCACACCCGAACGACCCATGCACCGTACCCAAGCCCTTGTGCACCACCATGAGCCATCACCGAGCCACCAGGCGATCCTCTGAGCGCCGGCGCACCCGGCGACCGCCGGCGACATTTTTCGGCGACCGACGAATTTTCCGGCTAAATTTTCCGGCGAACCTCCCAGGTCCCGTTTTCCCGCCGCCGTCGACATTTTTCGGCCGGAAACAACATTTTCGACCTCTTGGGACCGTTTCAAGCCGGTGGAGCCGTCGGAAACCTTATTTTGCGGTGATTCTACCTCCTTCACCCATTTTTCTCAAATTTTTCACTCTCTTGGAGCTTTATCGAGGTTCATTGCCCGATTTTTCTTACTCTTGGTGCCGAGATCATCGTTTTTCAAGATAATTCACTTAGACCTACTCGTGCCATATGTATTTGAATTGGGCGTGACTTTATTGAGTTGGAGGTGATATATGCTAAGTGTGGGGGAGGTGTATCCGGGGCTCGTGAGTATATATTGAACATTTGGAGAAATTTGGCAATTGCTTTTTGGTATTCGGTTGTGCTTTAGGTCATGCCATGGCGAGTATAATCGGGGGTTCGTGGCCCGAATTTTGAGCTTTCATGCATACATGTGTCTTCGTTGAGTTTGTGGATTCCCGGTTATTATCTCTCCGAGACGCATACATGTGGCCTTTACTCGAAGCCGACGGACGGGATTCTTTTATGCTCTCAAATGTAATAGTGCCCAGTTGGCTCATGGTCGATACGCTTTGATTGTCCAATCATTCGGATGGCTTTATTTTCACCTTTATGGCTTTCGGATGATTTGCTCTATTCCCACCGGACGAACACCATTAGACACACGGTGGTGCACCACCGTGTAGAGTACGCGCTTTCGTTTCCCTTCGTTATTTTCTTTTTCTCTTTATTTTTATGTGCTATGTGTTTCTTTTCATTTTCTCGTTTGTATATGTTTTATTTTATTTTGTCGACCGCATGAGCTTGTGTGTCAACGTGCTCTTTCCTATGCTTTTTTGGGTCAAGCAATGAGGACATCGCTTTGTTTTAAGTGTGGGGGAGGGATTTTCGTGATTATGCATGCTTAGGCGTCATTTCTCTTATTTTCAGTGCTTATTTTTTTTTTCATTTTTGTTGAGTCGTGGACCGGTTTTGTTTGTTTTTATTGTGTTTTGTGTCGATTTCCATATATGAGACTTGATGTGAGTCCAATAGTGCAAATGAGTAAGTGGCTAGTTTGGATTGTTAATCGTTTTCATTATTAACTCTCATGCCTTATGTGCTCAATGATTTTGACGGTTTTCATAAAATGAGATGATTATCTGTTGGCATTGGAACTCGCATGTGGATTCACGGAGCTTTCTTGTCCTTTGTTCGTTCTTGATTGATGATCTTGGTCATGCTTACCTTGTGCTTGATTATGTGTAAATGTGTTATGCTATACACTTGAGTTATGTCTTTATTGGATTGTTATGACTATGATATTGTGTGATGTACTCTTGTGCGCCTTTCCTTATAAAAAAAAAAGAGAAATAAAATGTGAGTTCGCGAAGAAGTACGGATTAGGCTCCTCTTATTCCGAGCCACTTCAGGGATTGGGATAATGAGCCCGGGAAACCGGTTTAGGAAACTCGAGGAAACCCCTCGAGGTAAACCTAGATCATCTCGTCCGGAAACTTCGTTTGGAAAGAGAAGCTCACAAAAATGAGTTCGTGAGAGTCGAAAGGATTAGGCTCCTCTTGGCTCGGTTAGTCTTCTAGATAAACTGGGTTAAGGAGTACGGGAAACCGGCCTAGGAAACTCGAGGATAACTCCCGAGGATAAACCTAGGTAATAATTGTCCTAACGGCTCTCATTTGGAAGAAGTAACTCATATAAAAAAAAGAAAAAAAAAATGGGGAATTGGTTCATGGTCTCGTTTTTATCATCTTGTACATTGAGTTGATCATTTTTAGTTTTTGCACGTGTTAGTTGTAAAAAAGGAGCTTGACTTGAGTGAATCATGATTGAATAACTTGGGCTTGTTTTTGTTTTGTTGAGTTCATATGTGGGAACCGTACCCTCGAATTTGAGTTGAGGTTTGTGAATAATCGAATGATAATAAGAGTTACATGATGCATGTTTGTTAATCTTGGACCGTTCGATTTCTCCTTTCGAACTACTTGTTATTTTGTTTGCTTGAGGACAAGCAAAGAGTTAAGTGTGGTGGAGTTGTTTATTGTGTTTTTGTCGTTATTTTCGTGTGTTTTGTGTGTTTTATTTTATAGTTTTAGGCTCGTTTTTTGTGTCGACCAATCCATTTTATCGTGTTTTGTGTATTTTTGTTATTGTATAGTGTTTTCATATTTTTGCGTGTTTTCTCTTTTGTTTTTGGTGTTGAATAGGTCCAATGTGTCGAGAACGAGGAGACGAGCCGTCCGAGCCGACCGAGCCGTCCAACCCGAAAAATCTGAACAAGCCATACTGGGACAAAGAGAATTCAATGATGAGAATTTTGGTCCAAATTTCGTGTGAATTGGAGTTGTGTGCGAAACGTTAGAGCAAATCGAGCATCAAGAGGTCACCAGGACCATTCCTACGCACGCGCCCATGCCCGCGAGCTCGAGGACAAATCCGCGACGTCGAGAGTGCCATTCACTCCTTGCCCGCGAGCTCACCGCAACTTCCGCGAGGTCGAGAGTGCTCTCTACTCCAAGCCCGCGAGCTCGCCGCAACTTCCGCGAGGTCGAGAGTGTGCCCTGCTGCGCGCCAGCACGCCCGCACGCCCGCGCGCTTCCGTGCTGCCATCGACCGCGAGCTCGCGGATTTCCCGGCGAGCTCGAGAGTGCCGCGCTTTCCATGTCCGTGCTGTTGTTGCTCGCGTGCTCGCGAAAATGGTGGAGAGCTCGGGAGTGTGTTATTAAATGTATGTGTTTTTAGTGTGTATTTGTGGTGTAGCTATATAAAGACATTATGCTTTGTATTTTCGGGAGACAACCCTCATTTTCCAACTTTTAAGTTGGGAATTCCTCTCCATTTTTTTTTTCCTTTTTTATATTTTGGTTTGGAGCTTATGAATCAAGTTTTCCGGCGAACTTCCAGCGACATTGTTTCGAGTAAAGTTTCGAGCTTTTGACTCCGTTTCTTCTTCCAAGTGCGTGTAAGAGTGGGTACTTAGTTTTAAGCCTCATTACTTTGTATATCTTTGTTTGCTTTCGTGAAAATTGATATTGTGCTTGTGTTGGTTGGAGGAAAAGATCAAATCTTTAGATCGTGAATGCTTGACTAAGTGTGACTAGGAGTTAAATGCTTGCTCGTTTGTGCTAGAGTTTGGTTTAGCTACCTAGGGTTTTAGCTAGCATGGCAATGTTCGGTTATTTGTGTGTGTTTGATCATGGAGACTCCGGCGAACCAAAATCTCTTTTTCCCTCTTAAATTCTCTCATCTCTTAGCGTGCTTTAATTGGTTTCAACGCTCTCAATTTCGTAGATTAGTTTAGCTTAAATCAATCCCTTTCAAGCGAGTAGAATTTGTAGGACCTTCTTTTCGGTTGTGTGACTTTGACGACTAGGTAGTGAACAAAGCTCCGAAGAGCCTTCCTTTGAGAACGACCCGAGTCGGGTAGCTCGGTTACCACATGCCCAAAAATATTACAAACAGTCAACCCGTGTGTCTTCGATTCAGTTAGGCGGTCTCCTGCAATTTCTGGGTCAGGATTTTGGGCTGCGACCCTGCCATTGTTGTGCTCGGTGTGGCTTTCTGCTGTGGGAAGGGCTTCGTTGTTGCTTTGTATTGTCTAGTTTTGTTTTGTTTAGGATGTGTTTTTTCTGTGCTGTAGTTTCGTTTTATTTTGTTGTTTTGTATTTTTGGTTTGGGTCGTTTGGTCTCTGTGGACCCGAGTGTCACTTTGTGCGTCCGAGTGTCGTTTTATTCCCCTGTTGGGGTTCGACACTCGGGTATTACCCTGTTGAGGTCTTGTAGTTGGTTTAGTGTTTTGTGTTGTTGGTTAGTTTAGTAGTGTGTGTTTTTTTATTCTAGCGTTGCTAGCCGATATTCTAGGCGGTCTTTGACCAGTCCTCCCCTTTTTCAGCTGTTGGCTGCTGTGTTTTCAGCCGTTGGCTGCTGTATATTCGCACTTTTGTGCCTTTTAATTTATAATATCTTATATCGTTGGAAAAAAAAATATGCACGATAAAATTATAAATATCATTACAAAATAAAAATTGAAAATCAATTATGGAAATTTTATGTCATGATAAAATCTTATTTAGCAACATTAATAACACATCACGGTGATTTCCTATTCATACCAAAATATTTTTTATCGTATTTTCAGAAAAAGCATTTACTTAGGAAGATTAGCTTAGAATCATTTGATTTATCGATATCTCAATCATTTCAGTTTATCAAAAATTATAAACCCCAAAATTCAAAATATCAAAAGAAATTTAACTACTTATCTATCTTTAATAACAAACCAAACTTTATACTTAATAACAAATCATGCGTTCTTTTATTTTGTTGGGCACTCAGCCATATGTAGATCGAAATATGCATGATAACATTGCAAAATAAAAGTGCAAAATAAATTTAGAAAATACTATAATAGACTTAATATCTCAATACTAATAACAAATCTCTACGTTTTTTTTTATTTATTTATTTCTTAATATTTGTGCACTTTTATATATTATTTCTATCGTTCCCAAAAAAAAAGAGTTGTAAAGTATCATTTGATTTATCAATAACTGCACCAAACAATTTTTTTGTTAAATCATATTGCGATTCACAATATCATAACAAATCTCATATAAATTGATAGATTAGAAAGAAAAATTAATAGTTATAATATTAAAAATTATAATAAAAAATAACATTGATGCAATTAAAAGTTATTTTTTTATTTCAAAATAATATATATTATAATCTTTTTCAGTTAAATGTTGGTTATAATATTTGTCATAATTTTTCAACTTTAGTCTAACTTACTCAGCAATTGAAATAATATATTGTAACAAGGTATGTGTAAGAGAGAAAGAGAGAGAGAGAGAGAGAGAGAGAGAGAGAGAGAGAGAGAGAGAGAGAGAGAGAGAGAGAGAGAGAGAAGTATTCTGTGAGCATTATTTATTGATAATATTTGAATATGTTAATTTTTTATTATCCATAATATTAAATAAGGTCTAAAATGACAACTATTTTATAACGAGTGAAATAAACATATAAATTATATAACAAATTATTATAAATCATAAAAAAAATTAAAAAAAATATTTATATTCAAAACTATTTTTATGCTAATTAAATATTTCTCCATTTCTTCAATACCCGCAATTTATAATTATTGTTCCGTGCATCGCATGAGTTACGTACTAGTTACTTTGGAAAGAAAGTTGCAAAAATCATACAGTACATTACTAATTGACCTCAACGTGCGTACTCGTCTTCTTCTTCTTCCTCCATTGTATCACACAATGTCTTCCCGTTAGTTTCAGGCACCAGGACAACAAACAATACGGTCAACGATAAGGTTAACCCAAACACTGCATAGCACAAGAGCCCATTTACCCTTCTTCCGACCGCCACAAGCATCGGGCCCAAAAACCCACCGAGCAAGCCAGCCACCCTCACCATCGACACTGCCGAGTTTCTAACGCACGTCGGGAACAATTCCGACACGTAGATCATGAAAACATCAAACGCCATGCACATACTAAAAAAAAACACCAATTCCAACCCTATCTGAATCTCGTTCAACCGCGCAAAAATCCCCACCAATCCACACACCCCGCTAAATAAAGACAACCCGACCAACCAATTTTTCCTCTTCAACTTCTCTATCACGAAAACCATGATCCACGCGGCTAACAACTCGACCAACGCATTTAAGGCGACACTCACGTAGAGGTTGAATGGCAAGCCATCGAGGCCCAATGGGCTTCCATAGTAGGCCATGCCGTTGCCAAACCCCACAATCATCAAGACTAGTAAACGCTTTAAGGCCCAATTTTTACTAACTAACATCTTCAACGCAGAAGAAAAGGTATTACTACTACTACTATTGCCTTCCGTTACTTTTTCCGTCCACTCCACACTGGGCGAAATGCTGCTTCTGCATCTCGTCAAGTGTGTTATAGTTTTGGTAAATTCTTCTCTTTTCCCCTTGATGAAAAGCCATCTCGGAGACTCGTACGCGAAAACACACACTAGCAAAGAGTAAAAAATGCACGGACAAGTCGTGTAGAAATAAATCAACCTCCAGGACGACCACCTCAGTAGAAAAGCTACGAGCGGGAGAGACATGAAGCCCAACGTGAAACACGAAAAACCCATTATCCCAATTTTGCCCCTCCACTTTTTCCCCACGAGTTCGCTTGCGAGGACGAACGCGCTCGTCCCTATCGTGGACCGTCCGAACCCGCTCAGGAATCGAAATCCGGCGTACATCCAAATATTCGTAGAAATTGCAGTCAGTCCCCCGGATACGGACATGATCAAGGAAGAGAGGATCAACGTGTTTTTGCGGCCCATGTTTGAGTCCGCCAGAGTTGCGAGCACAAGTCCGCCAACAAGGCAGCCCAACAGAAAGGATGAGGAAGGCAAGCCTCTGATGAAGGGGCTAGCGCATTGGAGGGACCACTCGGATACAATGGACGCGTGCACCGGAGAATCCCAGGATAGTGAAGATGAGTTCCTCGGAAGCTTGCACAACAAGTCAACATTAGTAATTTTTTCGCATGGGAAGCTACTATTATTGTTGCAGCTCCATTTAGGCTCCTTATCGGTGAAAACAGCGATAAAAGTTTGTTGCGCGTCAAAAAACCACGCAAACGAGACTAAGATGGTTTGGAGAAACTGTCTCGACCCGAAACCACCCAAATATTGCTCGATCGTGTCGTCTAGAGAACGGGGCTTGTGGTGAACGTGCACCAGCTCAGGCGGGGGTTGATTTCGTTCTGGAGACATTAGCTAATATACTGTGTCTTTGGTATATGTATGTGTATGTGATTGCTGGTTTGGAAAATTTGTACTGAATGTGAATATATATATATATATATATATATAACAGTCGGTTCCCTTTTTTCAAACACACATGCTATTTTACAGTCGATTGGATTATTTCAAACACATGCTATTTGATGAGATTAACACTACACATACAATGATTTCTTTGACCACTATTTGGGAGGATCAGTCCACTTTTCTAAATAATACTTGTAAAACTGGGATTAAACAGTATTTTGATGTTTATTTCCTCGTGTCATTATACTCATAATTAACTAAATAATATTACTATTGTTTTGCAAATAGAATTTGATCGGAAAGTCCAACAACGTGGACTTGGAACCGATTTATTGACCGGTCAAATGATTTCTTGATTAAAACGTTTGCTAGCGAACCGATCAAGTCAGACTGCAGGTAGGATATTCGGCACAATTTTTTAAATAAATTTTGTTACATTAAAAATTATTTCTAATATTAATTAAAATACATACTTAAATAAATCAAGATTTATACTTTATTTATCGATTATCTTGATCATTAGAAAATTTAAATAGTCCATATATTTAATTAATATTTTATATAAATTTATTATAAAAACTACTATATATATACATATAAGTACTAATAAATTAATTCTGGTCCAATCAATAAATCATTGAAATATAATTTGATGGTTTGATGACGGTCCGGTTATGAGAACCTTGAATTTACCGTGCATTATGAATTTGTAATACAATATGATGTTCGAATAAATATTGAGAAATGATATACAAATATTCATATATCATTGAATATGTCGCTACATTACATATATCGTAATAAAGTATTTTTAATATTAAAATTTATATTTAGTTTCAATATCCGATTTTGTCTGGCCAAACTAACTCAACCACAATTGTGTCATGGCTTTGAATTATTCTAAATATCACCTAAAAGTACTTCCATCTACCTAGACAATAACATAATTCAATCATCTGTTTGATCTTTTCCTTAAATATATTTAAGTGTATGAAACAAAAAAAAAAAAAAAATATGATTAATTCATGTAGTAAATATTTATTACATATGACATTATATTAAGAATATAAATTATATTTCTAAATATAAATTAATTATTTCTTACCTTATGCATATTTATCAAAAAAAAATATAATATTTTTAAAATTTTAAAATTAATAAATTGGTTATGCAACTAACACGAGTCACATATAAGAATGAGTTATTACATAGAAATTGCATATAAATTAATATTTTTTAGTATGCTATTTATAAGTTATTTTGTATCATAAGTGGATGGTGTTACAAAGAAGAAAGTGCTTTAAGAAAAATTATATTGTCATTATATATATAAACTAAAATATTATTATTATAAATTATTTTATTCAAATATATTGTCAAATAATTATTTATAACTCAATTTTAGTAATCTTGCCTAATTCCTTATAATTATAACAAAAAAAAAAAAAAATTCTTATGCTTTTAAAGAAACATTATTTCCAAGAAAATATACAATGCTAAAAAAGAAAAAGGTGAAAAATAAAAAATTCTATAGAATTTTCTGTCTTAGTAACCGGTGTTTTAAAACACCTATAGCGTAATGCGTCGTGTTTTGGTCTTTATACTATGTAGCATAAATAGCGTTGCGTGTTGCATAAGCTTTTCTTTTTTGTGAACGATAGAAGTACTATAGATAAGCGCACAAATGTGCGAAAATACAAACTTGGAAGCTAGACCGAGGTCCGCCTAGAATCGCTAGCAAGGCTAGAAAGAAAACGACTCAAACACCAACACAAGAACCAACGACACTGACAAAATAAAACAACCCCAGCAAGGTGATGTGGAACGACCCCAAACGAGGTAATGTGGAACGGCCCCAAACGAGGAAACACCCGTACGCAGACGGGCTCACAGGGGCCAACGGCCCAGACAAAAAACACAATCCTAAACCACACAAGCACAAGCACAAACACAGAAAAACAACAAAATTAAAACTTAATCGATAACACACAAAGCCCTTCCCCGAGATGACCAAACCCATCAGCAGCGGCGAAATAGGACCAATCACCCCATAGCTTGTCCGGAAAGCCGGAACACCACTCCCGCCATTGCCTAAAGCCTAGCAAGGAACGAGTCCAAGCCTCGAAACACTCTAAGGATGAAGGCGACCCATAGCCCGAAGAGGATCAAACAGCCACCCCACACAGACCCTCTCCCCGAGACCCGACCAAATACCGCTGGACAAGTACCGGCCTGTTGGGCATCCAACTTCACAGGCAAAGCGGACACAGGGCACAAGTCGATCCACCTCAACCCCGGCCGACGCGTCACAGACGAACCGAGCCAAGGGTCGCACCCAACCCCAACCACATACACTCACCTCCTTGAAGCAACTCACCACGATCCAGGCGCACAGCGGACGAGATCCAACCGAGGACCGAGCAGAGATGGAGCCAGCCGACGACCAACCAACATAGCTGCTACTCGGAGAACCAGCAGAAGGAACCATCACCGGCGAGATGGAGACGGCGAGACTTGCCAACGGATTGGGAGAAGATCCATCAGCGCAGAAGCACTGGCGAGAGAGAAATTGGGGCGGGAATACGCGGCTACAGATCATCCGCCGGCGAAAAGGCCGGCTAATCGCCGGGGAAGGCACACGATGGACGCGAATTAACGAGCAGAGGCGAGGGTTTATGGAGAGAGAAAGGGGATCTTGTATTTTAAAAAATACAAGTATATATTTGCTTTTATAAAATGGATGGTTGATTTCAAAAATTAACATAGTATTTGAATGACTTCAAAAATAACATATAAGGATTAATGAGTCATTTATTTAATTAAAAAAAAAGAAAAATTTGTGCCAAAAAATAAAAGAAAAAAAATTGATGTGGACAAGAATCAAACGGACGGATTTCGGAAATCCGTTTTTTCTTAAAAAACGGATTTTCAAAATCCGTTTTTTTTTTTTTTTTTTTTTTTTTTTTT
>CACSLK010027838.1:4573921-4585411 GCA_902706635.1 Striga hermonthica | reverse complement strand
CCACTTTGGCATAACACAATTTTTGGATTTTTTTTTAATTTAATCTAGGTGTTATTTTCATTTGCTATTGAAGGTGCCACATCATGTAAGTGGAATAATTTAATATTTTTTTCTTTTCTAATTCTGTCACGTTTATCATAATCACGCCATGCAACAAAAAAAATTGACACGTCATGCCATGTCAATTTTTTATCCATGGTGCGGATAAAATAGGTCCAAAATTGATGAAATTGACAAGTTATAGGACCCAAATTGAAAGTGGTCAATGGCGGGGTGGATTTTTGGAAAGTGGCCAAATTGTAGGACCATTTTCAAAATTATGCCCTTCTTCTAGTATATGCTTGATTCACACCTCAATACTACTTGATTCTTGACTGATATACTTCTTGCCTTAGCCCAAAACTCATACTTTAAAAATATGGCATACAACTTTTCCCTTCTAAGGATACTGAGAACAACCCTCAGATGCTTCTCATGCTCCTCAAGACTCTTGGAATAGACCAAAATATCATCAATAAAGACGATAACAAACTGGTCTAAATACTGATAGAATATACGGTTCATCAAATCCATGAACACCACTGGTGCGTTACTTACACCAAATGGCATATACACGAACTCGTAGTGCCAGTATCTCGTCTGAAACGCAGTTTTGGCTACATCAGACTCTTTATTCTTCAGCTAGTGAAAGCCTGAGCGTAAATCAATCTTGGAAAATACGCATGCTTCTCTCAATTGATCAAATAAATCATCTATCCTTGAAAGCGGATATTTATTCTTCACCGTTTATCGGCTTAAAACCCGTAATTTATGCTCCTTCTTGTGGATTCATTCTTCTTCTTGACGAATAATTGTAAACTTATTAGTCTTTGTCTTATTAAACAGACTGTCTTAAGCTTTCACATATCCAGATGACTTTTTCTTAGCCTCTAAAATTCTTATTAGAGGTGTGACTGATCTTATCGATGTTTGGAATGTGATACTTTTTAGCTGGCTGATATCTATTAAAGTTCGACTTCAAGTCTCTAGGTAAACTTAGACTAATGACCCGTGTTACATGTTTCCATAATTTACCCGGCTAAGTGACTAATATACGTCAATACCTTAAGCTCATGATCTTTGGCTTCTGAAATGTACTATGTAGGACAATTCTGGCATTAATTGATCCTACAAGTGCTAGACAAAATAACTGATAACTTGATCTCAAACTTTGCCAGCTAAGGTTCATGATAGTTAACTGATAAGATACCCGAGTTACTGACTCTAAAGATCGACTACTTTCTTAAATTGTGCTTCTACGGTTCAGTTTCAAGCCTCCACGGTCTATCCGGACTTATGGCTCTTATTTCAAACCTCCATGATTTACCCGGACTTTTTGCTATTATGAACTGAAGAATCGTTACTTGTTATACCGGCTTAAGTACATACTCAAAATAAGTCAACCTCTAGAGTCAGGATTTAACTTATAACTTAATCTGATGGCTTAACTTTAAAATGTTTGGGTAACTTTCTTGACCTAGTGAACTTTTTGAGATTGAAGTCGCGAAACTGGGCAACTATAGCTGAATGGATATCTCATGTGAAACTTTATCTCTACGGTGTGCCATCTTAATAATTAACCGTATATGATGGGTCTCCTCCTAGATCTGGAGTGAACCGGTGGAATTGAGCTCCGGTGTGTTCGAATCGCCTCTAAGTCGTTCGTGGACCGCCGTAAACACCTGCAAGAACTCAACACCAGAAGTGTTTCCGGTGAAGAGCCTCCGACGCTCAAGTCAGTGAGAGAGAAGAAGATGAGCTCTACTCAGTGGGAGCAGCAGCTGAAGAATGAATGGAGAGAATAAAAGTTAGGGTTTGGAGTTACCTCAGCTCCTTTATATAGGAGTAGAAACACTTACTGGAAATACCTAGAATGCCCTGGCCGACTTACATGAAGTGTCCAAAATGCCCTGGTCGGTTCGCATTCCGCCTACTCCTGAGTCAGCATCAAGATTCCTTCTTATCTCGTGCAGATTCTCTAATTTGGAGCCCTTTCTATGATGTCGAAGTAGATATAGGCCTTCAGAGGTCTTATAGGTTGACTGAGAGCCTTGTCGAGTCGACCTACAGTCGTTTGTATATCCAAGGCTCTCGAAATGTTTATTTGTCTTCTAACACGTAAGACGACTTATGCTTAGTCGACTTCATAAAGTCGACTTGGGATCATTATCAGATCAGCCTCAGATGGCCGATAGACCAGGTCGACTTTGGAGACGTCGACCTGACGATGTCGTCAGTGGTATTTGTCGAGTCGAGTAACGAGCCGATGAACCGGGCTACGATAATAGGGCCATATCATCTAGTCCCCTCCCCCCCAAAAAAAATTACTCTAAGCGATTTCAAGCTTAAGAGTAAATTTGGTAGTTAGGTCCTCTGTTTATCACTGATGAGTCGTCTCGTCCTTTAGTTTTAAATCGCCACGTCGATGATTCATTTTACTCTACTAGGACGGCTGCAGTTTAGCCCTATACATATCTTTCCCAAGCTTATCTGCTATCACTATTTTGAATTTTGAATTTGGATTTGACGCGCCGCCTCAATCATTTCCCCTATCTCTTTGAATTCTGTGCATCATCTGGGCCGTTGGCTTTCTCTTCAATCCAACGGCTAGGTTTTTGCAGTTTCTCTTATAAGTATCCTTCCCCTCTACATCTGGATATTTTCCGCACTCAAGAGTTTTAGAGATTTCTTACCTTCTCCGGCAACAGAGCATCCAGTAACCTTGGCGCATTCAATTTTTTCGGTCACTTCTCTCGTATTCTCAAGATCTTCTACTCTCGCCATCATGTGTAAGTCCTTTAACTCCCGTATTTTGGTAGATTTTGCTAATTCGCCGGGTTTTTATTTTCTGGGGTATATATGAATGTTCTTCGTGTTCTTGAGGAACTTCAAACAGTTTTGGGTAACTTCTGGCGTTAGATCTTTTGTGCTTCGGTATGGTCTTTTAAATTTGTGTTTATCGATGGATCGGCTCGACCTAGGGTCTCTTTTCTTCCTCGCGTGTTGCTGTGGGCCTTGTCGATCTTTATTTTAGTAAGTCGATTTAGGCTTCGAAGGTCTAATCAATCTATACACAGTTTCATCGAACTTTTTCTTCCTCCTCGCTTCTCAACTTTCTGGGAGAGATTGGGTCGTTTTGACGATCATCTGTCGAGTTTGAAATTTGAATCTTTTCGCAATGACTCCCGTTATTCGACTTGCTTGTGTACATCTCCATGGTAATCCGTTCCACACTTTACTAACTTTGACCTCCTTCTTCCTTTTCTCTCTTTAGATTCTGGTTCTGGCTCCTCTCTCGGTACCGTCGAGCGTTTGATTGATGAGGGCCCTCAATCGTCTGACTCAGTGCAAGTAATGGGATATAGAGCAGCTAACACATCCCCACAATCCTCCTCCTCCCGTGTCGTCGCTCCGCGTGTCGACTGGGAGGAATATGAACAAGCCCTTTTAGAGGGCGGCTTGGTAGATGTTTCCGAAAATCCCCCTCAAGGGGAAACTCCTCGTCTCGACCCTTTTCCCCGAGGTATTCCTTTTAAACTACTGGACATACCTGTATATAGAACTAGTCCAGTTCCTGCATCTTTAATTGCTCTTCCTAATGATCCTTAAAATGTTGTATCAGTAGCATTTTCCTTAGCTAAAGTAGCCGTCTTAAATCCCTGTTCTTATGCCTCTGCAGCCCAAGTCGAAGGCTTTAGAACATTCAGTGGGCTCCCTTCTGACTGGGAGCATAAGATCCCTAGTTCTGGGGATCATTTTTCTCGTCCTCCCTCCGGGTTTTTTACATTTTTCATTGACCAAATAATTTTCGGTCTTCGCTTTCCCATTCAGCCTGAACTTATGTCGATTAGCAACATGTACCATATACCCATAAATCAATTTTCTCCCAATGCCATCCGTATTATGATCGCGTTTATAATCGTCTCTCGAATAAAACTTTGGTATTTCTTGCCTGAATTCCTTTTTTATTGTTATGGGTATAGACTTATAAAGGGTGCCCACTGCTTAGTCCTCCGTTCGGGTGTTACTTTCTTGGATGACCTCTCGTCTAATGTCACTAAATGGAAATCGAAGTTCGTATTTGTTCGTCCGGCCAACGGTGAGTACCCTTTTTCCAATGTCTGGATTACTCACAAGGTGGGTCAGAATAAACGACCGAAGTCCAACCAGTTTGCTCTACTTTTGGAAGAGCTCAATAAATTTACCTATGTCGCTCATCGGTTATGCAGAGAACCTTCCCTTCTCAATTACGCTGGTATCGTTATTGATGAGAGCCTTCCTCGTCTTGAGGACCCTCGTAAGCCTGTTACTTTAGATTCTTATGTCGTTGTGTCCACAAGCTGCTTTTGCTTTATCTTATCATGATATTTTTCTGCATGTTTCGTTGTATTTTTTGCAGATTCTGTCCTTCACCGATTTGCTGCCAAGAAAGGCGAGGAGAAATCAACTCGTCCGGCCCCTCCCAAAAAATCCACTAGGGGCCCAGGTGCAGCGCTGGAAAGTACGGCAGTCGAGATGACTGCCGCTAAGAAATCAAAGGTGGTGTTACCTTCGGCCGCTAAGCCGAACAAGCCTTCGGGCTCGTCCCGAAAACGGGCTCAGGAGCAAACGGACGTGGTTTTGGTGCCTGATTCCATAAAACGACATAAAGGGAAGGACAAAGCGGTCGAGAAGGAGGCCAGCGGACCTTCCCCCATCAAGTTGCGCCCGGTTACCCTTGAACAACCTTCTCGTCTCTATGATAATCCCGACCCCATGCAAGTCCTCGAGTACCTTCACTCAACCCTGCCTGAGGATGATAGGGTCAGGACCGATGGTAAGCCCTACCATCGAGCTCGCTATGTGCCCGTCTCCTTCCTCGAGTAAGTTCTGCTTTTGTAAGATTCGTTTTCTTATTTGTAATTTGGTTCTCATAACATTTTCTTCTCTCATTTTTTTTCTTTTTTTTTTTAGCTTCTCGCCTGCCTACTCCCCTCGATGATCGACGAGGCCACTTCTCCCGACTCCAATATCAAGGTCATGAAGGAGAAGTATTTGGCCAAGTGCAAGATGCTTGAGGACAAGGAGGAAGAGCTCGAGGCGGCGAATGTTGTGGCCGCCAAGCTTCGAGCAGAGAAGGATAGAGCCTTGAAGAAGGCCGAGAAGCTGTAGGCCGACCTAGCGAAGGCTGGTGATGAGGCCTTAATTGAAAGGGAGGCAGGGCGCTTGAAAGGTCGCAAGGCCTTCCTCAAGTCTCCCACCGGTGCCGTCTTCCTCGAGCATTACCGCAAGGTCTTGGTCGAGGAACTTTGCAACTCGTCTGTCTTCCTCGATAAATTGTGCCTCTCAACGCTTCAGTACTTTAACTTCACTTTTGATGCCTGGGAGGCAGCCACTGCTCAGCCCGACTTCTCTGGCAAGGTCGACCGAGAAGAGCTAAAGAAGACCCTTCCCCTCCCGACGGTTTTTACGGTGATGCGACTCTTCCTTCTGATCATCCATGGTGGGTCGACCTTGAGGCCAAAGCTATTCATCTGGCTAAACTCTCATCTCAGTTGTAGGTCCCCCCATCCCCTTTGGCTGGTCCGCTTGAACTAATTAGGCCAAGTGGGACTGATTAGGAGGAGGAGAAAGAGGAAGAGGAGCCTGTCGACGAGGAGATAGAAGTCGAGCAACCAGGTACTGAGACGGTCAGGGAGGAGGGGGGCACTGGCACTGAGCCGATTGGCGATGGGGGTGATAATGATGTTGAGAAGTCGACTGCCGACTCTCAGATAAATTAGGTGTTTGTTTATGCCTTGTTATGTTCTCTTTTTGCCGTACTCAACCTATTTTCTTGAATGTAAAGGTTGAGACGGGTACGGATGTAATGAAATTTCTGCCTAATATAGTTCTCTTTTAGCCCGTAATTTCTGTTTATTGTCGATTTTTGTGGTTGATTATGCTTGAATGATTTCCTTTTAAGTTTCTCAACTTGCCTTATATGGCTCCTCCCAACCCGGCTTGCGAGCTGGTCGAAGTCGAGCAACAATTTTTAATAGCTTCATAGCTGGTAAACAAGAAGTTTTTCAACTCGTCTTCTCCCAACCCATCTTGCGAGCTGGTCGAAGTCGAGCAACGATTTTTAACAGCTTCATAGCTGGTAAACAAGAAGTTTTTCAACTCGTCTTCTCCCAACCCGGCTTGCGAGCTGGTCGAAGTCGAGCAACGATTTTTAACAGCTTCATAGCTAGTAATTTAGAATGCTTATGGATGTAGTTGCTCGTATTTGTTTTATGTCATTTTTCATAGTCGTAAGTTTCGAGGCTTAGTCGAAATTCCACTCGTGAGACAGCTTCGTAGTTGTTTGAATCGACTTCGTAGTCGTTGGCTTCATAGCCTATTCGAGATTCCGCTTGAGAATACAACTTTGTAGTTGTCTGAATCGACTTTGTAGTCATTGGCTTCGTAGCCTATTCGAGATTCCGCTCGAGAATACAACTTCGTAGTTGTCTGAATCGACTTCGTAGTCGTTGGCTTCGTAGCCTATTCGAGATTCTGCTCGAGAATAGAACTTCATAGTTGTCTGAATCGACTTCGTATTCATTGGCTTCGTAGCGAATTCGAGATTCTGCTCGAGAATACAACTTCGTAGTTGTCTGAATCGACTCTGTAGTCGTCGGAGTTGGTCGGCTTTATAGCCGTTTTCAAAATTTTGATTTTTCAAGTAATCATAATGGGATCGTCATACAAATGTAAAAGATACGATCAAAGCATAAACTTGAAATTCATTGCATTACTGAATTTGATTAAACATTGCTCAGTACAAAAGAGTTTAAAACATTGCCTTAAGCATAAAAGCGCTTGAGATGAATCACATGCCAAGATCGCGGCAATTGTCGTCCTTCGCCATCCTCGAGTTCATATGCGCCCCTCTCGAGCACCCTTACGACTGTGTAGGGTCCTTCCCAATTAGCTTCGAGCTTTCAGACATGTTTGAGAGCATCTGCTCGTTTCAGGACGAGATCGCCCACCTAAAATCGTCTGGTTCGGACTTTTTTGTCGAAGGCGGCACGCATTTTTTGCTTATACTCCATGGATCATACCCAAGCTTCCTCTCGTCCTTCCTCTGTCATGTCGAGGGCTTCCTCAATCATCTCCCCGTTCTTCTTCTCCTCATAGAATGTCGACCTATGAGAATCCAAGCCAACTTCGATAGGCAGGAGCGCGTCCATTCCGTAAACCATGTGGAATGGTGACTGGCCTATTGAACTTCTTGGAGTCGTCCTATAAGCCCATAGGACGGTTATAAACTCATCGACCCAAGCGCCTGATGCCTTCTCCAACCTCTTCTTCAACCCTTGGAGAATGGTTCGATTAGTTACCTCGACTTGGCCGTTGGCCTGGGGGTGTGCGACCGAGGTAAATCTTTGCTTTATTCCCATGTCGAGGCACCATGCTTGAATTTGTTTTCCTTGGAACTGAGTTCCATTATCAGAAGCACTTTCGGAAATCCGAATCGACAATAGATGTTGTTAAATAGGAATTGAATCATCTTCTCCTCCGTGATTTTCGCCAACGGTTCCGCTTCGACCCACTTGGTAAAATAGTCGACAGCCCACTAAGAACTTCCTCTATCCTGTTCCCGTCGGCAATGGTCCTACCAAGTCGATTCCCCATTGCGCGAAGGGGATTGGGGTGTTTATGGTCGTCATATATTCGGCGGGGATATGAGTGATTTTCCCATGACGCTGACATTTCTCGCACTTCTGGACCAACTACTCTGCCATTGCTCGCATTTTTTGCTAGTAATACCCTGCTCGCAGGGCTTTGCCTGCCAAAGCTCGTGATCCTATATGTGCTCCACAACATCCTTCGTGTACTTCTTTCAAGACATGAGTTCCTTCGCCTTCAGAAACGCATCGCAAGTGGAGCCCAACCAAAGACTTCTTAAACATGACACCATCGACTTCGAAGTATTTGTTTAGGTATCGAGCGACTCTTTTTGCCTCCTGCTTATCTCCCATAGGTACTCGACCCTGTAGGAGTTCGTGAATCGACTTCCTCCAGTCATCCTTTTCCTCAACTTCCAGTGTCTCGCCCAACACGCTTCCGTCCAAATGCATGGTGGTGATAGAACTCTCCATCTTTCCGTCATTCGAGCTCGCAATTCTCGCAAGCCAATTTGCTCGCTTGTTCTCCTCTCGAGGGATTTGTGTTAGCTCAAACTTCTTCAGGCCCTGAACAAGGCTTTGGATTTCATCGACATATTTCACTATCCGATCTTCCTTGATCTCGCAACTTCCCAACACTTTTCCAACAACCAGTTGTGAGTCGGAATGCACCATAATTTTTGTCGCTCTGCCCCCGATCGCGAGTTGAATACCTTTGATTAGCGCCTCGTATTCTGCTTCGTTATTTGAGGCCTTAAATCCCATCCGGATGGCAAAGTCGAGTTGTTCGCCCTCGGGTGACACGAGGACAACTCCAAGACCAGACCCTTTAGCCGCCGAGGACCCGTCGACGTGCATGATCCATTTCTTTTCTTCTCCCTTGGTGCCTACTTGTATAAAATCTGCTAAGGCTTGGGCCTTTATGTCTCGTCTTGGCTCGTACTTGATGGAGTATTCGCTCAACTCGACTTCCCACGAGCTGACCTGATACCGTAGGTCGACCCAGTATTTCTCCCAGCTGGAAATTTGTCCTTACACTATCACGTGATTCAGAAAATATGGCCTTAATTTTCTAGCCGTTATTACCCGTGTCAAGGCGGCTTTCTTGACCTCAGAGTATCACGCCTCCGCACTTGTCACCGGGCTCAGGCTTTGTTAATAAAGGTAGCTCGCCCAAAAACTCTTTCAATTTCTCGAAGGCCATTTGTGCCTCGCCAATCCACGAGAAGGTCGACTTCTTTTTGAGCAATTTGAAGAATGGGAAGCTTTTTTCTGCGGCTCGAGCAATGAACCTGCTTAGCCCTGCAATTCTCCCCGTCAAGACTTGCACCTCTCTTATATTTCTTGGTGGGGCCATGTCGAGTATTGCTTTCACCTTTTCCCTGTTTACTTCAATTCCTCGCTCTGTGACGATGTATCCCAAAAATTGACCTGCCTTTACCCCAAAAGCACACTTGCTTGGGTTCAACTTCATCCCAAATGCTCTAAGTGTTTTAAATGTTTCCCTTACGTCGTCAGGGTGTGAAGTTGAAGACTTGCTCTTCACCAAGATATCGTCCACATATACTTCAATATTCCATCCAATCTGCGATTTGAACATACGATCCATCAATCGTTGGTAGGTTTCTCCTGCATTCTTAAGCCCAAAGGGCATGACGACATAGCAATACGTCCCCTTGCTCGTCACAAAGCTCACCTTACTTTGATCCTCAGGGGCCAATGGAATCTGATGATATCCCTGAGATGCATCAATCATACTTAGCAATTCGCAACCAGCCGTGGAGTCGACTAGCTAATCGATTCATGGTAAAGGATAATGATCTTTAGGGCACGCCAAGTTCAAGTCACGAAAATCGATGCACATGCGCCATTTGTTTAGTGCCTTTCTCACCATCACCGTGTTGGATATCCACTCGGGAAATTGGATCTCTTTGACATGTCCTGCTCGCAGCAACTTATCCACCTCGACCTCAATGGCTTTGTCGATTTCTCCACCATGATGTCTAAGTTGTTGTTTTACCGGCTTTCTGAGGGGGTCGACGTTGAGTTTATGCTCCATAACGGTGGGGTCGATCCCCGTCAACTCCTCCGGGGTAAAAGCGAAGATATCCCTAAATTTCTTCAGTAATGCGATAAGTTGGTCTCGTAGCTCGTCCTCCAGATCCTTCCCGACCTTGGTGGTCTGTTCCTCCGTTTTCCCAATCTGTATTTCCATCAATTCCCCATGTAGTTCAAGATCACTACTCTTTGGCCTCTTTTCACTTGACCCCGGCTTCTTCCCTTCCTTTACCTCGGCTCGCTGGTTGGTTTTCACAACAATTTGATAGCAAGTCCTTGACAGCTTTTGATCGCCTCGAGCTTTTCCCACTCGATCTCCAACAGGGAATTTCAACTTCATGTGGTAAGTTGACACCACGACCTGAAATGCATTAAGCGCTTCCTAGGATCACATTGTAAGCTGATTCGACATCGACTACCACGAATCTTACCATTTTTACCTTTCGCAAATCACCTTCCCCTAGGACGACAGCAAGCATAGTCTCTCCTAGGGGCGCGACCTCTGAACCATTGAAACCAAACAGTGAGGTATGGAGGGGTGTGAGTTGTATGTCGAGCTCCATCCTCTTGAGACAATTATAGAAAATCACATTCACTGAACTCCCAGTGTCGACAAACACTCTCTGCACTTCATATCCTGACACTTGGGCGGTTATCATTAATGCATCATTATGAGGCCTCTCGACTTCTCCCACATCCGCTGGTCCAAAGTTCATTACTGGTCCATTCTCGTCGACTTGTTGTATCTCGACTTTCACATGGCGCCCTCTAGCATACGCCTTCCTTGCTCGATTCGAATCTCCATCGGTCGATCCACCAAATATCATGTGTATGACTCCTCTTTTTTGAGGAAGCTCATCCTTCTCAAGCGTTCTCGCCCTCTTGCGAGGGCTCCTGCTCCTCTCTTTCCTCCTGCTTGACCTCTCTCGATCCTTGTATATGAATTCCTTCAAATGTACTGCTTTAATCAGCCTCTTGATCTCGTCCTTGAGATGCCTGCAGTCGTCGGTATTGTGACCATAATCCTTATAAAATCGACAGTATAGATTACTTTTTGGTCTCGTTGGTCCATCCTTCCTCGTCTTGGGCCATCTGACGACATTGTCATGAATTTCTCTTTCCATAACCTCCAAAATTCGCGCTTGAGGGGCCGACAAAGGGGTGTATTGAGTCGGCCTCCAACCCCTAGATCGCCCCTCTCTTTCTGCTCGTGGGGACCCCTTTCTTTCCCCAGTCGAGGAATTTTTCTTCTCCCTCTCTCATCCCGAGAGTCAGCTTTTCCTGCTTTAACCGCTTGCAAGAAGTCGGCTTCCGCCTCTTCGACGTTCATGTACTTCGCACATCTCCCTAATACCTCATCGAACGTTCTGCCCGGGCGCTTTGCCAACGAATTCCTGCATAAGCCGGGTAACAATCCTCGAGTCAAACCTCCCGCCTTTATCTCCTCTGACGCTCTGGGCACCTCAATGCACGCCCGCGTGTATCTCGCCATATAGTCTCGCAATGACTCGCCTCTTTTTGCTGTATGCCCATCAAGGTCAGATACGATTTCTTTTGCAGTTTGACACTTACAAATTGAATGAGAAAGCTCGCACTGAATCCTTCAAAGTCCTTGATGGCTCCCGCCGGTATTTGATGGAACCAATCTTGCGCAGATCCCCGCAAGGTTGTCAGGAAAGCTCGACATTGCACTGGGTCATTGTAGCGATGCAGAACCGCCATATTCTCGAAACTCCTCATATGACGAGATGGATCGGTCGAC
>CACSLK010027838.1:4540343-4552356 GCA_902706635.1 Striga hermonthica | reverse complement strand
TCTGAATATACAAAAACTTCGCGCATATGATAAATTATGCGGTAGATTTGGATATGCGAGTCGTAAACTATGCGAATACATGTCGCATAATACAAAATATGCGACGTTGGATTTGGATATTCATTTCTTGAATATGCGAGAAATGAATACATGTCGCAAAATATAAAATATGCGACATTGGATTTGGATATTCGATTCTTGAATATGCGAAAATTTCTAACATATGGTAAATTACGTGGTGGATTTAGTTATGTGAGTCGTAAACTACGCGATAATATGTCGCATAATCATAAAATATGTGACGTTTGATTTGAATATGCGATTATGTAATATGCATAAGTACTTTGTATACTAGTTAAGCATGTGTCCGGTTTGGATATGCTAGAAACAAAATATGCGAAAAAACTTGTCGCGTAATCGTAAAATATGCAGCTATCACCTTGGATATGCGGTAATTATATCGGCGAAATAAATTCGCATAACAACAATTATGCGATGGATTTGGATATGCGTTAGTATAAATACGATAAAATCTCGGTTAATTCTTAATTATGCAGTTCATATGGATATGCGATTTATATCGTATATAACTTCGTGATTATTGGGGTGAAAATGATGTTTTTTTGATGGATAGTGTGTAAAATAAAGTGCATGTATATATTGGGGTATAAAGAAACTCGCCCCTATATATATACACAAACATACACACACGAAGTTTTTTAATAACACTTTTTTTGTTTTTCCGCATTTTATGGTTACACATATTTGTTGTTATGCGTTTTTTAACAACGGTCGAAAGTTGATTTAAGTGATTAAGTTTTGTGATTTGAACATAAAACATGCAATAAACACTCAACAATGGCCCCGGTCCGAGGTGAACCGAGGTGAAAAGCTTCTGTGAGCTGTTTCGTGTTTCATGATAAAGTTTTTTGTTTTATGTTTTGGAATCGATCCCCGTACAAGTATCAGGAGCCACTATTTATAGTAACTTTTTGAGATACATATTGGGATTTGTGTGATACTTTTTGCATAAAGCTACTTTTGGTGGGCGGCATATCGGCGGGTCCCACTTGAATGATGACAGACCTCGTGGTTTGTGACAAGGGCGCGTAGGTGCCTTGTCACCAGTTTAGGAGGTGATGACCTCGGTTCATATTGACGTCGGCTCTGATGACCTCGGTTGCAGGATCAGCTCGGTCTTCTGTGGCTTGGACGGTTCGATATGTAGACCGAGATGACTTTCGATCACGTAGTTATTGGTAATAATTCCTCTGAGATACAGTTTCGAGGCTAATAACCTTGGTTTACCGAATCGGGTGATAACAGAGAGGCCCCCAGTATTGGCGGGCATACGAAGTGGTGGCCATCGATACTGCAGAATGGACAAACTCTGAATCGATAATGAGCTTTAAGGTTGAAGCGCCTGTTCGGATGTGCTTGTATATACGAAGTGACCGAAGTGGATTATATAATCCGGGGTGACGAACATTTTCCGACGTGAGGATACTTGGTGAAATTGCAACAAAATTCTGGCAGAAAAAATCTGAAGAGACGCAACGGCTGGACGTTTAATGCATAGTGTGAAAGGTCGCGCCGTAATGGTCTTAAATGAAATAACGGTCGTTTTAATAGGGTACCACGTGTACAGTAGGTTCTTGTCAGGCGAAGGGGTGGCACCGCTTGGGATTAGGGGTCGCGTCGGTTGCACGCGCCCCTAATTGAGGTCCCCAACAGTCAGAAATCGGAAATTATAAATAGGGCGTCGAGATTTTTAATCGAACTTTCTTCACTTTTACATCCATCTTTAAATTCTTACATACTGCTCTCGAAATTCTTCCGCAAATTTGAGATTTTTTCTTGGTGCGCGATTATCTGTTCGTTTATTTCTCGGTAAGCTTCATTGTCGATTTTTGCTTTTCCTTTGTTCTGTATTTTTCTTTATGTTCAATGGCGTCGAAGGGAAAGGGTAAGGCTGTAGCAAGTTCTTCGAGTACGGATTCGGTTCCACTAGGGATATACCATGATTCAGAATTGATCGAGTTGGCTTTCGAGTATTATCGGTGGGATCCGATGTTAGTGAGACACTTGGATATTAAGCTGAACGATGAGGACGGCGACTGTGTGGTCGAGGAAAATGCGGCCGATGTCGAGAAAATTCATTGGAGGAGACCAGTGAGGCGGTGGCCTGACCCGGCGGTTGATTTCGAAGGTGAGCCGAGTATTTTGACCGATACCGATGTGGTGATGCTTCGAGAACAAGTTCGGATTCCACCCTCGGTGAAAATTTTTGTGCCCTACCCTGGGGAGAGAATAACCAGTCCTCCTCTGGGTTGTGTTGGCATATTTGCTGAGAGCTTGAGGTCGGGATTGCGGTTCTCGTTGCCAGGTTTGATTACGGAATACCTCCGGAGTTGGGGGTTACCGCTATGCCAAATAACACCGAATAGTTGGAAGAAAATTATTGGACTAATGGTGTTATTACATGAGAGAGGTGAGGGTTTGCCGTCGTGTGACGAAATGAGAAGTATTTTTGCCTTTAGAAAGAGCCCGAAGAGGAGAGTGGCAGAGTCTTCATGTTGTTTCTTTGCCGGAGCGAAACCGCAACATGGTCTGCAGGTCGATGAGATAATAACCGACATCCCGGAAACCCTCCATGGCTTCCAGGAAGAATGGCTGTGGGTCGGAGGAGAATGGCAATCTGAGAGTTTTTTCCATGAACCTCGGATTGACGGGATGACAATCCCAATGGAAATTCATACCGGAGCAAGTGAGTATATTTTGTTCTTTGTTCCTTGTATATTTTTCTGATTTCGGCTTTGTTTTGTGCACTAACAGGTCGGAACTTTTACCCTTTGTAGAAAAAGAGACGAAGCAGAAAGAGCCTAAGCTCAGTCCGGAATTCGGTGGGAAATTGCATGTTCTTGCCAGCCTTGATAAAGATATCCGAGATTACAGGAAACTTGTGGTAGACCCGAAGCTTGAGGCTGATGGTTTATCTCCCGGAGTATCGATTTCGACCTTTGAACCCGGTAAGAAAAGTGCAGTACTTTATATGTTTCAGATGCTTTGACATTTTACGGATAATTTGTTGCTGACCCTTATTATTTTATGCCTTGGTGCAGTGTACTATCCGCTACTCATATTTTCAGGTTACCGGACTGTGAAGGAGGCCAAAGACTTTAGGCGTCGGTATCCGAATAAGGATCTGCAATCAAAATTTGGCAAGAGTCGAGATCATCGATTGACCAACGTCATGAGGAGGGATTTAGTTCGTGCTCTGGTGAAGAGGACTGTTGGCTAGAGAAATACTGGTAAGACGCCAACCGAAGTGGGGTCAAGCGCAACGTCGGTGGCTATCTCGAAAAGTCCGAGGTCTTAGCAAGAGGTTACACCTACCGAGGTGCCGTCAGTTGTGAATGCTGCAGCAATTAATCAGGCCGAGCCTGAGCCAAATGTGATGGGAACCGAGGTAGCCGTGGCTGAGCTAACGCACTCCGAGGTGCCGAGAGAAGAGCAATAGAAACACTCATCCCCTCCGAAGTCTGTGGAGTCCACACAACCGAAGAAGAAGAAGAAGAGAAAATTAGTGAAAATGTCTGACGCAGGGGTTTCCTCCGGAGTGGAGAAGAGGTCGAAGAAGAAGCACGACTCCGGTCGTAAAGCTGTAGTGAAGAGCACCGATGGATCTCCTCTGTTTGAAAAGTCATTCCTGTCCATAGACGATGAACGAGCTGCTAATGTCAAGGTGCCCGAGGGTGTTGTTGAGGAGTGGTTCACCACGTTTCAATCAGTTAAATCTCCTCACATGTCCTCGAGGATTGACATGCCAGAGAATGCAAAGAGTGCAGCACGTGTGCCTCTGATGGTATGGGACCCCAAATCCGAAGTGGGAGTCTCTTCTTTGTCCAGTGCGGACAAGTTGAGCTACGCTAAGGCATGTTTGGGTCGAGCTCTGGTCAATTTGGTCGCTGCTGAAGATGATCACAGCCGAATAACGGCGCAGTTGGACGGAAAAAAGGTCACCATTGCTGCACGAGATGCTATGATTGTGTCTCTGAAAGAGGAGACAACTAAGGTTGAGGCCGACTTGAAGGAGAAAATTTTCGAACAAACTTCTCAATTGGAGGTGACACAGGCTGAGATCTCAGCGTTGTCCGAGGAGAAAAAGGCTTTTCAAACCGAAGTGGCCGAACTTAAAGAGCGCCTTGCATTCACCGAACAACATTCTAAGGCTTTGGAAGCCAGACTTGGAGATGAACCGATTAAGCGCGGCAAGTCGGCCAGTTAGGGCCTGAACACCCTTGACCGAGGTTGGGTAAGTTAAATCTTGAATGGCTTTTATCTTGGTCGGATTGGCCTCGATTCCCCGTTGACTGACCATGTAGCCTAGAAATTTTCCGGACTCGACTCCGAAGGTGCATTTTTTCGGATTTAAGACCATGGAATAAGACCGGAGAATATTGCACATTTCTTGAAGGTGTGTAACATGGTCAGGAGCATGCACTGACTTGACAATCATGTCGTCTACGTAGACTTCCATGGTATGGCCTATCAAATTGGCAAACATCTTGTTGACGAGACGCTGATAAGTGGCCCCAGCATTTTTCAACCCAAAGAGAATCATGGTATAACAATATAGACCTTGTGTAGAATAAAACGAGGTGTGCTCCGAGTCCTCAGGATCCATAGGAATTTGATTATAACCGGAATAAGCATCCATAAAGCTCATCAACTCGTGTCCCGAGGTGGCATCAACCATGTAATCTATATGAGGAAGCGGGTAACTGTCTTTTGGGCACGCTTTATTTAGATCGGAGAAATCAATACATAATCTCCAAAGGCCATTGCTTTTCTTGACGAGGACTGGGTTTGAGACCCATGTCGGATACTTGGCTTCCTTAATGAACCTGTTGTCAATTAGTTTCCTGACTTCCTCTTCCAATGCTTTCTGACGGTCCGGTCCCAGTTTTCTTCGCTTTTGAACAACTGGCCGGACAGTCCGGTCGAGATTTAATTTGTGGCTAGCGACACCGGGATCGATGCCCTTCATGTCTTCGTGTTTCCAAGCAAAATCATCAGAATTACTTCTAAGAAACGAGATGAGTTCCGACCGGAGAGGTTCTTGAAGGTGACTCCCAATGCGTAGTGACTTTTGGAATGTCGGTTCGTCAATATAGATCAACTTTACTTCTTCTCCGGGTTCGGCTCGATCACTTCGACTTTTCTCTTTGAACTGAGTCCTTGGGTCCAATTCATCTTCTTCTGAGATTGGTTCTTTTTCGGGTCGTCTTCCTCGGTCTTCAGATAAAGGATCCGAGGTGACGGGGACAATGACTTCACGATTCGGTTCCTCAAAAATTGTGTTGTCCGAGGTGACTGGTGGTGAGAGATTCTCTTCGTTGGTTGAAATAGCGGAATGGACTCCGGTTGATGGTATGAAAGTGATAAGTTCTCGAGCTTCTCTTTGATCTCCATAATGTGTTCCTTCACCACGTGTCGTCGGGAATTTGAGAGCGTAATGAAAAATCGAAACTGTGGCCCGGAGTTTGTACAGAGCAGTTTCTTCCGATGATCGCGTTATACTCATTGTTGATATTGAGAATTTTAAAAGTCTCCATGACAAGCTTGGTGACGTTTTCAGAAGTGCCAAATCTGACAGGCAAGGTGATTTCACCGATGGGCTTCGAAATGCTTCCGTTAAACCCCTGTATTTGATCGTTGCAAGGTCGTATATCCGTTGGGTCAAGACCCATTTTGTTGAAAGCTTTTAGCATTAAAATGCTTGAGTAGGCCCCAGTATCAACCATGACACGGTGAACCGGGATTCCACATATTGGAACGGTGATAACGAGTGCGTCAGAATGAGGGTGTGCAAAACGATTTGCATCTTCCACATTGAAAGTAATGGGGCAATTACGGGCATTGAGAATGTCTCTCAGATCGGTGGTGTAAACTTATTTGTCGGAGTTGTACGCCTGTCGGGCGTAGGCTTTGATTTGTCGACGGGATGAGGTATTTCGGGTATTATTGGTATTTACTCGATGGACAGTGATTTGCATCGGGCTGGGAGATCGGTTTCGCTTGAGTCCCCGAGAGATTCCATTCGAGTCAAAATCGAGTGTATCCGAGGTGAGCATAAAGACTTCCTTTTCTTCTTGTCGGATTCGTTTTGGTGCAACACCTCGGTCTTTATCCTCATCTTCATCATAGGGTTCAATTTGGCGTCCCGGCCCCATTTCTGGGCATCAGCATTGCGATAGAACTTCCTGAGTTGTGGATGGCCGATCAGATGTAAAAGGGCAGCCAAGAGGCTTAGGCATTCATCAGTGTAACGCCCTGGTGATTTATGGTAGTCACAGTATCGAGATTTATCCAACTTTTCCTCAGGCATCCTAAGTGGTTTGGGGTCGGGCAAAATTCCCTTTCCTTTAAGCTCTTCAGATATGGTGGCAGCTCTGGCCGAATACACGGTCTGATAACCAGATTTCACATCGGTAGCGTACTGTTTCCGGGCCGCCCTGATTTCGGGGTCGTTGGCGTCTCCTCGGGGAACCCTGATTTCGGGGTCATTGAGCTTTATTTTGTTTATCAAAAGATTTATTTTTCTTTCTGTCGTCGGTTCCCAACTAGGATGACTTCGGATTGAAATTAAAATCAGGGACCGACATCGCCTCCTCGGCGATAATGTGTTGCTGGGCACGGGCAAGAAATTCCTGAAAGGTGTTTGGCTTGTTTTGACATAATGTCCAGCGGAAAATAGAGTTCGGTTTTAGTCCTGCGATAGCCATAACCAACAAGGTTTCGAGATGACATGGCTCCATATTCTGGACTCAGTCGTTAAATCGAGCAATATAATCCTTGACACTCTCATCATCTTTCTGAGTTATGTTCACAAGAGATTCTTTTGGAACCAGAAAAACTTGGGCCCCAAGGAAGTGAGATCGGAAGGCCGACCTCAGCTGTTGCCACTTCCAAATGGAATGAGGGGGCAAAGAGTGGTACCACTTTTGAGCTCGAGGCCCCAGAGTAAGAGAGAACATGCGACATCGGAGTGCGTCTGAGGCCCCATGGAGATCCATCCATGATTTGTAATGACCGAGGTGTGAGTCAGGATCCGACGTGCCATCATATAATCCGATTTGGGGAACTTTGACTTTTCCCGGCACAGGTTCCGAGGTGAGCTCAGGTGTTAAAGGAGAGTCGGCTTCCAAGTACACATGTATCTGCGCTCTCTGCCGACTTTCCAGTTCGGCGATTCTTCGTCGTAACAGCTCTAACTCCGTAGACTCTTGCCGAGCGAACCGATTTCGTTCAATTTGCTGACGGAGGTCTGTGCGAGCCGGATGGGAATGAACCTGAGCTCGCGCAGGTGGTGGAGAACGCCGCGTTTTCCCCGACTGACTTTCAGCGGTTTTTTCATGAGGGATCACCGGAGGAGTACGCGCTGTTTCGGCATGTTGCCGCACTACACGATCTTGATGCGGAGGCGATGTCCGACTTCGAGGTTGAGACGTGGCGTGAGAAGTAGTTCCACCACCGTCTCGTCGATTAGATGGATTTCTTGGGGGTACTGGGGTAGCAGGAATGATAGATTGCCCCGGCACCATTGTTGACATTCCGGGAGCAGTTTGAGCTATTAAGGCAGCAAAGCCACGTGCGAACTCTAGATTTTGAAACATAATGGTGTAATCTGGCAGGTTGGGTATAGCCGCTGGTTGCCTAGCAGAATGATTGTTGCGACTGTGTCCATCACGGGACGTATGTCCACGGTGATCGGAATGAGACATCTTTGACGTTGTGGTGGTGGCTACAAATTCACGGGTTGAAGATTAACCTCAAATCACTTATGAGGCCCTCATTCTAGCGCCAAACTGTTGTTATGCGTTTGTTAACAACGGTCGAAAGTTGATTTAAGTGATTAAGTTTTGTGATTTGAACATAAAACATGCAATAAACACTCAACAATGGCCCCGGTCCGAGGTGAACCGAGGTGAAAAGCTTCTGTGAGCTGTTTCGTGTTTCATGATAAAGTTTTTTGTTTTATGTTTTGGAATCGATCCCCGTACAAGTATCAGGAGCCACTATTTATAGTAACTTTTTGAGATACATATCGGGATTTGTGCGATACTTTTTGCATAAAGCTACTTTTGGTGGGCGGCATCGTCGGCGGGTCCCACTTGAATAATGACAGACCTCGTGGTTTGTGACAAGGGCGCGTAGGTGCCTTGTCACCAGTTTAGGAGGTGATGACCTCGGTTCATATTGACGTCGGCTCTGATGACCTCGGTTGCAAGGATTGTCTTCTGTGGCTTGGACGGTTCGGTATGTCGACCGAGATGACTTTCGGTCACGTCATTATTGGTAATAATTCCTCTAAGATACAGTTTCGAGGCTAATAACCTTGGTTTACCGAATCGAATGATAACAATATTATTATTATTATTTTCTGTAACATTCATCACTATCTAAATTACCTTTTATTTTTCTTTTGAAAATTCGAATATTTTGACATAATTTCAACACATAAAAAATAATAATAAAAGTAATAAGAACAACAATAACAACTTCCAGTCAATTAGTTGGTTACGATCTTTGAGATTTATAAAAGTTTTTTTTTTTCAGAACGATAGAGGTAATAAAGAAAAGCACAAAAGTACAAAGGTACAAATTACAAGACCCCAATAGGGTAATAACTACGGCTCCAACAGGGTAATGAGACAGCGGCCAACGGCCCAAACCAAAAACACGCCTACTAAACGAACAGAAATAGAAACCTGAGAGGACACGCACATGGCGGCCTAGATAACTCCACAAACGAAAAGGAAAAAGAAAATGAAAAAACAGAGCTACTGCACAATGCCTAGCTTGTATTCATCTCCCAAACAAAAACGAACAAACACAAATAACACAAACACGACAAAACATCAACAAAAATTGCCAAACGAAAGAGGGCCCTTCCCCAACAGACTGACGAGTCGAAACAACGGAGAACAATCGATTCCAATAAAATTCGAAGCCCTAGCCGGACAACTAAAACTGCTGCCGAACGCCTATACAGAAGCCAAGCCCGGACCCCAAACCTAATCCGAATCGACCCACTTCCAACCGAGAGGAACAAAAGAGAAACCCCCAAGCCAAACCAGTCCAAACCCGTCTAACACCACTAGCCGAGCCTGGACGACTCAACCCCGGACCCAACACCAGAGAACCAGTAAGGCAACGAAACAAGCCGTAGAAGTCACGGCCCACCCACCAACACATGCACATTCTAAACCACCACAGGCACACACGACCCGACCCAAGCTCCAGCGACCCGAACCCAGAAGCCCAAACCCCCAAGCGACCGACCGCTTAAGAAAAATCGATGAAGAACAGGGCCAATCGCCAATCGCCAGCACCACAACACCATCAATCGAAGGTCGTCAGTACCTTGACAGCGGAACCACCGACCGCCGACTGACCTTCGAACGAATCGCCCATAAAATCCGCATCTCTGCCAGCGACCTAGGGTAGAACCAAAGGTTCGCAATCGAAAAAGAAAAGGCGACCCAGACCAGCCAGAGACCAGCGTCTTCCAAGGATCGACACCACCTACCTCCAGACAGACCCTCACATACCGTCCCTCCGGAATCGACGGCCAGAAGCTTGAACAATCGCGGACCCTCCAGCGAATCCAGAACGGCGATGCGTAAGGGGCGGGCCGAGCAGTCAAAGGTGACCGCCGGCCCGAACTACACCGACGCTGGAGAAGGAAAAACTGAGAGAATTGAAGGGGAGAGGCGAGGGTTTCGACTGGGAGAGGCGGGGAGAGGGGTCTATCAAGTGTTCTCTTTTTAAATCTATAAAAGTTATACAATTTTAATTTATAAAAGTTGGTTATGATCTTTCAAATTTATTAAAATTTATGTCATAAATATCCATATTCGTATATACCTTATTCAATTTTAATTTATATTGTTCATTTTTACTCATTGCTACAATTTAAAAATGTGACATACTAATATTCTAGCTTATAATTTTAAAAATTAAATGCATACAAATAATATATAATATTTTATTTATATTTGTGTATGTACACTAGATTGACTACTAGAGTGAGCACAATTGACTACTAGTGTAGGCACAATCCAAGCCCTTTAGCCATAAAGACCTAAAACAGTTGAACTTGAAGGATAATGAAGTCATATACGAATTCTACTTTAAAATCATATTTGTGCATGTACACGGGAATGATTACTACTTGCGTGAGCACCATCCTAAGCTTTTAATCATAAAGTTGTTGACACAAATCAGTTGAACTTGAAGGACAATGAAAGCATATACAAATTCTCTTCTAAACAGATTCTCCTATATCTAGCTCGAGCTTTGCGTGTATAGGGTAACAGAATACATCCAAATTCAAGAAACTTTATAAGTATTTGTGCATGTATCTAGGACTTCGTTTACTAGCCTTGATAGGATGAGATATGGTTGGTTAACTAATATAATCCCGCGTTTACTGAATAGGATATGAATAAGGATACAGATGACGTGGTATGAGTTGGCGCACATGTGAATCCTCGATGGCGAAATAAAAAATTACGGTCATTGGGGTATGATAAATTTGTCTTTGGTCTAAAATGACCTTTATGTCCCAAACAAAATATTATTTAATTTAAAAATAATATTTATTTAATTTATAAAATATTAATTTAATAATTTTATTTAATTTAAAATAATATTATTTAGTTTATTAAATATTAATTTACATTTAAATTGATAATTTAATGTATTTATCATATACTTTTAACTACTTTGTAAACATGAGACAATTTTCAAAGAATTGTATCATATTTAGTAAACAATGGACCAATCAAAGAATTTTCAAAAATGGGATAGATTGTTCTATCACATATCCCAATCAAAGCTAATAAAGAAAAAAAAAAAGAAAAAACTTCTGCCGCCTGATCCTCTCCGTGCGCCGTGTTGCCTTCCTCGTTGGCGGCATGGACACGGCCCGCCGTCGCCCTCAATCGCCCGTTTTCCCCCTTGTCCCCCCGGTTATCTACTGTTTCTGCAGTAAATCGGCGCTAAAGGTCGGCCCCTACACTTAATCGCCGGTGACGTCACAATTGAAGTGGGTGAGCTCTGCGGTCGGCAATTGGTGGAGTCGATTGCAGGAGGGTCCCGATTGGAGATTGTTGACCCCTAAATCAGGCATTATCGTGATTGGAGGCCGCTCCGCCTCCCAGGTGGGGCTCCATTTTTTCGGGTCTTCTCTTTTTGGTTGTCGGCGGACTGGAGTGATGGCCTGTCGAAGGGTCTGCAGGTTGGGCGGGGCTCCGGCTTCTCTGGCGTCTTCTATCGGTGTAGCTAGAGTTGTAGGACCGAGCAATTCCCTCTCCCCCCGGTCTTCTGGTGTTGGGGCCGGGTGGGGCCCGGAGCACCCGAGATTGACTAGTGGTGTTCGTTGATTTTGGGTCGAGACGGTGTGGGAGTGGATGTCGTTGTTATCTCGATTGAGGGCGGATCGTTTTGGGGCTAGGTTTGGGGCATAGGTGCGGCTTCTTTATAGACAATTTCGCAATTTCGATAGTTGTGCCTAGGCTCGAGATCATCCTTGGATCGATTGTTCTTTGCTGGCCGAGCTCGTATATTAGCTGGGGAAAGGCTTGATTTTAGTTTTTACTATTTTCTTTTCTGCCCTTTTTATTTGTTTATGTTGTTTAGGTCGTGTTTTTAGTTTCAGCCGTTGTCCCCTGTGAACCCGACTGGGTGCGGGTTTTACCTCGTTGGAGCCGTTCCACATTACTCCGTTAGGGGTCGTTCCACAGTAGTCTTTATGTTGTGCTATTTTGAGTTTGTTTTCTAACGTCGCTAACCGGGTTCTAGGCGGTCTTATCACCTGTCCTCCCACCAATTAGGACCACCAATTTTCAGGTGTTGGTTGTTGCATTCAGCTAAAGGCTACGTACTTTGCACATTTGTGCGTTTTTTAAATATAATATCTCTATCGTTTCGTGAAAAAAAAAAT
>CACSLK010027838.1:4506658-4525445 GCA_902706635.1 Striga hermonthica | reverse complement strand
ACACTTGCCCACCCGTGAGGAATGTTCCAAACAGGGGGTCACCCAGCCCGAGGGCGTGAGTAATCGACCAACCTGCCCACCTCAAGGGATGTTCTAAACAACCAACCACCCAGTCCGAGGGCCTTAGTCATGGTGGGTTTGGTCTTCACACTTGCCCATCCGCGAGAAATGTTCCAAACAGGAGGTCACCCAGTCCGAGGGCGTGAGTAATCGACCAACCTGCCCACCCCAAGGGATGTTCTAAACAAGAGACCACCTATCCTGAGGGCCTTAGTCATGGTGGGTTTTGGTCTTCACACTTGCCCACCCGCGAGGAATGTTCCAAACAGGAGGTCACCCAGCCCGAGGGCGTGAGTAATCGACCAACCTGCCAACCCCAAGGGATGTTTTAAACAAGCGACCACCCAGTTTGAGGGCCTTAGCCATGGTGGGTTTGGTCTTCACACTTGCCCACCCGCGAGGAATGTTCCAAAAAGGAGGTCACCCAGCCCGAGGGCGTGAGTAATCGACCAACCTGTCCACCCCAAGGGATTTACTAAACAAGCAATCACCCAGCCCGAGGGCCTTAGTCATGGTGGTTTTGATCTTCACACTTGCCCACCCACGAGGAATGTTCCAAACAAGAGGTCACCCAGCTCAAGGACGTGAGTAATTGACCAATCTGCCCACCCCAAGGGATGTTCTAGACAAGCGACTTCCATGTTAAACCACACCATATACATCTTGTCATCCAAATCATACCAACATTCCAAGCATAAGAAAATGTGCGAGAAAACAAGTAATACAGAAGGATAACTGAATTTCATTAACTTCGTTGAGCAAACTTTTCGATTCACATCTTTGTTCAAATTCTCGAGCTCTCTTTGAAAAAAAAAAATTACACATAATATTTTTTCAAATTAGCTATGTTCCATGACCTGGAAAGTGATCTGCCTTCAGCGTCCTTCAGCGAGTACGCTCCTCCTACGTGCACTCGCTCGACCAGGTATGATCCCTCCCAGTTTGGCTCTAGCTTTCCCACATGTTTGAGCACATCGACACGCTTCCAAACCAGGTCGCCTACTTGGAGTCTGCGCGTTTTCACCTTCTTGTCATGAGCGGCTCGAATCCTTTGCTTGTATGCCTCCACTCTAACCGATTTCTCTCGCGCAGCTCCTCAGTAGTGTCCAAAGCCGCCATCATTAAATCCTTGTTTTGCTTTGAGTCATATGTGCTCGACCTCTGTGATGATAGTTCGACCTCGACTGGCAGTAATGCCTCCATCCCATAGACTAAACTGAAGTAAGTTTCTCCCGTTGTCGACCTCGGGGTTGTGCGATACACCCAAAGTACAGAGGTTAACTCATCGACCCATGCCCCCGAGGCCTTTTCCAGCCTTGTCTTCAGCCTATTCAGTATAATTCGGTTGGGTACCTCGACCTGGCCATTAGCTTGCAGATGAGCACGGAGGCAAAAAGTGTTGCTCAATTTTCTTATCTTTACACCATGCTCGAACCCGCTTGCCATTGAATTGAGTGCCATTGTCGGATATCAACACTTTAGGAATGCCAAACCTGCAGCAAATATTGTTGTATAAAAATTTTATTACTTTCTTCTCCGTGATCTTGGCCAAGGACTCGGCCTCCACCCATTTCGTGAAGTAATACACCGCCACGATCAAGAATTTCCTCTACCCCGTTCCTTGCGGCATTGGCCCCACAAGGTCGATTCCTCACTGAGCAAATGGTATAGGGGCACTCATCATTGTCATTGCTTCGGCCGGTTGATGGATAAGCGGGCCGTGCTTCTGGCAATGTAAACATTTTCTCACCATCGATTTTGCATCCTCCTTCATCGTCGGCCAAAAGTATCCTGCCCTAAGAATTTTTGTGACCAAGGCCCCCGACTTGCTATGATCACTGCAGCACCCTTCGTGCACCTCTCTTAATACATATCGACCTTCCTCCTTAGTCACACAACGTAAATGTGGTCCATCATACGACCGCTTGTAAAGAATGCCTTTGTGCTAAAAAAATCTCCTCACCGTCTTTATCGCCCCCACTTTCAGCTCCTCTATGATCGGGGCCCTCCAATCCTCCACTTCCTCAATCTCCACCATTTCCACCTCGACCACACTTATCTCTAGATGCAATAGAGTAACACCTCTGCTCTTACAGTGCACCAGACTTTGAGCAATTTTCGATAACAAATCTGCTCGACCATTTTATCCTCGAGGGATCTGTATTAGCTCGAACGAATCAAACTCCTCTTTCAACTTTCTCATCCCATCGACATATTTTTGCATCCGGTCCTCCTTAACTTCAAATCCTTCTTGAAACTTCCCGACTACAAGCTGAGAGTTAGAATGTATCTGCACCGTTTGGGCTCCTCCCGCCATAGCCAACTGCAGCCCTTTGATCACTGCCTCATACTCAGCCTCATTATGGATATCCTGAATCCCACTTTGGCTGTGAACTCTAAATAATCGCCCTTAGGGGAAACAAGCACAATCCCTAATCTGGCCCCACTTCTCGCTACCGATCCATCCACAAACAACTGTCATATCCCTCCAGATTCCTCCTCGATTTTTGTACCTTCCTGAATGAAGTCTGCCAACACCTGCGCTTTTATAGCCCTCCTCGGTTCGTACACCATCGAGTATTCACTAAGCTCGACCTCCCATTTTACCAATCGACCAGAAACCGATGGCTGGCCGAGCATTTCTCCTAATGGCATGTTCGTTCTCACCTTCACCTTATGATTCAAAAAATAAGGCCTCAGCTTTTGAGCAGTCACTGCCACAGCTAGAGCACACTTCTCGATATCCGAGTACCTCATCTCTGCTCCCTGCATCACCCTACTCAGGTAATAGATGGGAAACGGTGCTACCCCTTCTTCTCGCAGCAATACCGAACTCACAGCCCTCTCCTTAATAGAAATGTACAGCACCAAATCCTCACCTTCTAATGGTTTAGCCAACAGGGGAAGATTGGCTAACACTCCTCGTAACTCCTCAAATGCCCTTTGCGCCTTCTCCGTCCACTGAAACTTCGCACTTTTAATCAATGTTTTAAATAATGGGCCACTCTTTTCTGCCACCTTCGATATAAAACGACTTAGCCCTGCGATTCGACCTGCCAAGATTTGTACCACCTTAACATTCGCCAGCGACTTCATCTCCATCACTGCCCGCACTTTCTCCGGATTCACCTCAATACCTGTCTTGGTCACTAAGTAACCCAAAAATTTCCCCAATTTCACTCTGAACGAACACTTGGCTGGATTTAGCTTCATGCCATACCTCTTCAAAGTCAAGAATGTTTCATTCAAATTTCACACATGATCCATCTCCTCCTTGCTTTTTACCAACATATCATCCACATAGACCTCCTCCATATTCCTCCCCAATTGCTCCTTGAAAATTTTGTCCACTAACCTTTGATACGTGGCACCTGCATTCTTCAAGCCGAAGGGCATCACTACGTAACAATAAGTTCATCGACTCGTCACAAAGCTCACCCTCTTCATGTCTTCTCTTGCCAAAGGGATTTGATGATACCCCTGCGAGGCATCCATCAGGCTCAGTAGTTCACACCCAGCAGTTGAGTCGACCAGCTGGTCGATTCTAGGCAAAGGGTACAGATCTTTCGGGCATGCTTTGTTTAGATCGCAGAAGTCGATGCACATTCTCCACTTTCCCTCCGTCTTTGACACCATCACTGTATTTGATAACCATTCTAGGAACTGAATCTCCTTGATATGCCCCGCTCCCAACAGCTTCTCGACCTCTTGCTTGATAATTTTATCCATCTCCGCTCCATGGTGCCTCCTCTTTTGCTTCACCGGCCTCACGCTGAGGTCGATGTTTAGACGATGCTCAATCACCTCTGCACTTATCCCTGCCAATTCCTCTGTTGTGTAAGCAAAAATATCAGCGAACTTCCTAACCAGATCGATCAACTTCAACCGGATAGGCTCCTCCAAATCTTTCCCAATTCTAAACTTCCTCTCCTCATATCCTTCGACCATCTGGATTTCCTCCACCTCTCCTCCTGGCTAGATATCCACCTTCTCCTTGCCCTTCTCCACTCTCTGCCTATCCTCCTTCGTCCTCGACCCACATGGTCGGTTAATGTCCTCCTCCTTCGGCTTGGCCTGCCTCTTCGCCAGTTGTTTGTTATTGCTCACCGTCGTCTGGTAGCAGCTTCTCGAAGTAAGTTGATCTCCGGCGATCTCACCAACATTTTCGCCCACAGAATACTTGATCGTCATGTGGTACGTGGATACGATCGCCTGGAACGCGTTCAAACTCGTCCGCCCCATAATGATGTTGTAAGACGATTCAGCTCCCACTACCACGAACCTTACCATCCGTACCTTCCTCTTCTCTCCTACTCCCAATGCTACTGGCAAACTCACTTCGCCCATCGGCATCACCTCTCCTCCATTGAAGCCGTAAAGTGCCGTGGCCACTGGTTTCAACTCTATATTTAGCTCCTTATTAATCTGCACAAATCAGTCATAAAACATCACGTCTACCGAACTCCCAGTATCAATAAACACCCTCTTCACATCAAAGCCCGCAACCTCCGCAGTAATCTCCAAAGCGTCATTGTGCGGCAAGACCACCCTTTCAGCATCCTCCACTTTAAAACTTATCACCGGTATGCGAGCCGTAATCCCTACCTCCTCTCTCTTTCTTTTCACCGCTCGAGCATGCTCCTTCCTGGCCTTATTCGAGTCACCATCCGTCGGCCCTCTTGAAATCATATAAATTGTCCCTCTCTTCATAGGAGCTTTGCCTCTTTGTGCTCCCTTATCTTCATCTCTCCTCGGCTTCTTCCCTCGACCATCTCCCTCATCATCTCTATCACTCCCTTCCTCCGAATCCTCCTGACATCTCTTCCTTCCTTTCCCCTTAGCCCTATCATGATACACAAACTCTTTCAAGTGCCCCGCTCGAATCAGCCTCTCAATCTCATCCTTCCAATGCCTACAGTTCTCCGTGGTATGACCGTAATCTCGGTGAAAACGGCAGTAGACATCCGACCTGGGTGGAATAGGGCCTGTAAACCTCGTCTTCGGCCATGTCACATCCTCGCTTGACATCTTCTGCTCCATAACTTCGAGCACTTCTGTCAGATCTTTCCTCAAGGGTGTTAAATTATGGTACATCTGCCTTTCGAACGATAATGGCCTCCCCTGCCATCTGTCATCCCTTCTCGTCTGCTTTGAATCTCGACCCTCTTTCTTGGGCGATGTTATTTTCGGCTTGCTCCTCTTGGGTGAACTTCCCGTCGGCGACCTTCCACTTAGTGGGCTCTTTTCCTTCTTTGGCTCTGGTCGAGCTGTCCCCTCCAATTTTGCAAACTCCATCTCCATCTCCTCCAGATTAATGTACTTTTTTCATCGCTTTAAAACATCCTCATATGATCGAGCAAGGGTTTTTGCCAAGGAGGTTCGACAAGGCCCCGCTCGAAGACTCCTTATCAATCCTCCCGCTTTCACCTCATCTGACATTGAGTGCACCTCCAAACATGTCTGATTATATCGGGCAACATACTTCCTCAATGACTCCTTCTCTCCCTACCTCATCGCCATCAGGGTCAGATATGTTTTCTCCTGCGCCACCGCGCTCAAGTATTGATTGGTAAGATTACTAGCAAAATCCTCAAAATCCGCGATCGACCTAGGGGGTAACTGATGAAACCAATCAAGTGCTCCTCCGCGCAAGGTCAATAGAAATGCCCTGCAACATACAGAATCAGAATATCCATGTAACACAGCCATATTCTCAAAGGTCCTCACATGCCTCGACGGGTCAGATGACCCGTCATACACCAAATTAGTCTCCTTGAAATTATTCGGTAAGGGAGCAGCGAGAATCTCCCTCGAAAAAGGATATCCTCGAGCTCTCCTCTGTAGCCTCCCCTCAACCTTGTCTTGCAACTGGCGCAACTGCTCCGTCATCCCCTCCATCACACGATCTCTTCCACCTCCTCCATCTCCATAACTGGACACATCCTCGTCCTGGCCTCCTACTGTCGTGGTCGGCACGGTGGTGGCGTGAGATGTGTGGCTCGTGACTTGCTGCACCGACTGCGCCGCCGTGGCTACCGCTATCCTCTGCATCTCCTCCCTGGTCATCGTCACCATCTGTTGACCGGGAGCTTGGGCAACGGCTTACGATGGTGCTCCACCTTGTGTCGCCACTCCTCCTTGCATCATCGCTCCTCCTGGTTGCGCCACCAGTGGATTTTGTGGCGGCGGCGGTGGCATCGCCGCCGCAGCTGCTGCGCGAGCTTCCTGGGCACGACTAGAACTGGCGTCTCCTCCGGGAATAGCTGTCGTCACTCCTACACCTTGAAGGACGGGTGTAGGAGTGACAGGCGTCTGTGAAGGACCCGAGAAACCTGGAGGAGGGCCTTGTCCAATCGGCCTGGTCGTCATCCATGCGTCGTCGAACGTCGACTGCAAGTTGGTTTTGGGAATTCTGTCCGCCATAGCTGAGCTTCAAACACATTCTTTCGAACAAGAGTCCCCACAGACGGCGCCAATAATGCAAGTGTGAACGCCCTGGTCCGGTTCGGAATAGATCGATTGTCGCCCTCGCTGGTAGAACGTCGGAAACCTGCAAGTAACTCTCACACTGGGGGTTGTGTCCGATGAAGAGCCTCCGATTCTTAAGTCAGTATGTGTGCGAGTATACTGAAGTGAATAATGGAAAAATCGTCTTAAGGGAGAAAGGCTCACCCCCTTTATATAGGGGTGAGATACCTACCCTAATAGATGCTCAGATAAGGTGAGCTGGCTGCCCAAGCTGCCCGTCTGTACTCTGACACACAGTGCGCATGTCAGAGGTGGCGCGAGGCATTGAGAGCTGTCAGAGGTGGTTGTCGCTATCACCTAATAAGCTCTCGACATGTGTCCTCCTGCACATGGGATGAATATTCTTCTGAAATTTCGTTGGAGACTCTTTCACGCGCCTGTGACTAGGCCGATCTATGAAGTGTTTAGTATGCGAAGTGGTCGACCGGTCGAGGTCGATTGAACTGCTCGACCGTTCATCCGGTCGAAGGATTGATTGGTTGACTGCTTAGCGGGTCGACTGGTTAACTGTTCGACCGTTCATTTGGTCGAAGGATAGATTGGTCGACTGCTTAGCGGGTCGACTGGTTAACTGCTCGATTTCCTCGACTTCTCCACGGTATGACCTCCTCGACCGGTCAACAGACCGATTTAGCTTTGTGGATATAATAACCTATATCAAGGACTCTCCATGTGAACATGATACTTAAGCTTGGTCCACCTACACCCATCACACAAGAATAGTAATTTATTCTACTAAAAAAAGAATTATTTGAAATTCTTAATTTAACCTCGAATTATAATTAATTCATCTCCAAAGTTATCTACTCGATTTATCTTTCCTTATTTAAGATCCAACGCCTGTTGATTAAGTTAATTACTGACAATATAATTAATCAACTTCTTGTTTCAAAATTAGTACCACTCTACTTTCTCATTATGTCAGAAGTTAATCCACTTGCAGGGTTTAGGATAACGAACATTTTGAGCTCGTTTAGAGACGTCATCAACCCGGCACACCAGGATACTACCGTTAATAATCTCAACAGAACATGATGCACTTAATATTTATACTCAATCACCCAGTATATTGACCTAGTAATTGGATCTTCCTTTTTGGTTAAATCAAAGTAATATAAATATAAATGCACCCAACCGTTCATTATCTTACAGCTTAAGAGTACGAGCAATAACTAAGATCTAGATTATTTACTTGTTCAGTACAAAAATAATCTTATCCTGCACGGTTTGTTCAATACATCTGAGATATACTAGTATAATTCATTAGCCAATATAAAGTAATTCAAATTACACTGCAACCTTTATGATAGTTTATTCAATTCAATTTATGTTGTGAACCACACTTTATTGTACAAAAAACCTATAATAATATCTTCTGTTCGACACATTGAACCATATTATCTCAATGTAAAATTACAGAACAAGTAATTTTTTTACTAAACATGATTTTTCATTCAGAAATGCTGAAAATACTTTTGCAACCAAAGTCGAGCTTTTATTATACAAATCAATAGTATCGACATCAACAAGGAGCTGACATGCCCAAAGAACGATGGCTTGATACACATCCCACTCAGTCAACATGGGAAGGCAGCAAAATATAGTCCTAATACGCTCAACAGTGGCCTCCAAATGGCACACAATAGTGAAACGTATGCTCGGTAACAAAAGGTGAACGTCTTAGACGGTATTCAAAGATTACATTGACTTGTTGCGGGCAATGGTAGGCATCAAATATCCCCAGGTATAAATCGGGTAACTAGCATACTTATTCGATGACAAGTATCACCTTCCCTTGGAAATTGAGTTATCTTGATAATATTGCTCTTGGTTTCCAGGTATGTAAGATAACTCATGTTCTGGCAATCAACACTCAGTAAAAAATCAAATAACACAATATGCTATATGAACTTTAAAAAATATATTGCAAGAGTTTTATTATTGCAGGTTTATCTTGAATGATTCAAGCATGAGGGTATTTATAGATGTGGAAAAACACCTTCATGAGGTTTAAGGGCAAAATAACCCTTTACAAACAAGTCTGGACGGAAAAGGACGCAATAGATCGAGCCGGAAGCTCATGGTAACCAATAAGTGTGATTAGGGTCGCACCTTAAATACACTGGGGTGCGTGCCGTAACGGTTGTCGCGGGGTCGTGACAAACTAGGTCATGGGGTAATTGTTCCATGATGGTTGTCGCACTGTGATCGAATCAGTTTTCTGCTCTACACCATTTGCGGCTTTAGACCTTTTCGTAATCCGATCTTATCCATATCGGATTACAAACAAATTTGTGAGCTACTAAAACTTATTCCACACATAATACTTCAAACTAATTTCTCATTCACCCTAAAATGGTTTTGAGATATTTCTAATTCTTTCATTTATAAAAAAAAAAAATGGAACCGTAAAATCAGTTCAAATCAAATTTTACTTACAATCCCGACATGAATAAAGTTAAGGGTCAAAGATACAATGCACCCCTAGACATAACGAATTTTGTGCTTTTTTTCCATGTATTTTAAAATGCATGAAATCCCACTATATTTAACTAACTGATGCCCGTTTTCCGGCCTTCCGGCCAAGTTGATAGCGCATGTGTATCACATGCTATTACTACAAAATTTATTAAATTTTTTATTTCACAAAAATTAGTAAATTACTCTTATACCCTACTAAGTTAAATAAAAAAATAATATACTGTCGCAGTGATTTATACAAAGGACCAAGACATGGCACAACAGAAGAGAAGTGCCTTTCCACCACACTGCAATGGCTTTTCATTGGTTATGTGGATTATTATATATATAAATTGTTATTTTCATTATCCCGTAAATAAGTTGTTATTAATTTTCATTATTATTTTACTTAAAGTTGCTACCTACCCAAATAGCAACTCTTTCATTAAGTCGTTTTTAGCTTCATGTATAAATACCTAGAAGGATAACACTCTTCCCCTATTTTCTCATTCAATATTATGCTTAAACGATGTTCTTTGTTTTCTCTCGTCTTCCTCATTGACACTTTTGTGATTTCATCTTCGATCTGTTTAATCTAGAATCACACATGGTATCAGAGGTCACAAATCCTTGATTTGTGACTGATTTCGCTTCCGCAAACACTGCTCACTCTTTGTTCGTATTTTTTAGATTTATTTTTGGTTTTCAGAAACCCTAATCCTTCATATATAAAATCCATGGCTTTTACTGTCAATCTTATCGATGATATCTCCCTACGACTTACACGCCAGCGACCACCCTGGCGACCTCATCGTCGAACTCTTCACCGGGGATAATTACGTTTCCTGGAGTCCCGCGATTCAAATAACACTCAGTGTAAAGAACAAAGCAGGTTTTGTCGACGGTTCTATTACTCCTTCTTCATCGAATCATAACCTCTCTCTATATCTATCTTGGATACGAGCTAACAATATTGTCTTATCCTGGCTGTTGAACTCGATTGTGAAAGATACTCGTCAATCTCTGTTATTTTTTACCACTGCAAAAGAAGTCTGGGATGAGGTTAAGACACGATATGCTTTGAGTTCTGGTCCTAGGGTTTTCCAGTTAGAAAAATCTTTAAATACTATATACCAAGGATCATTGGCTGTAACTCAATATTATAACCTGTTTAAGTCATTGTGGGATGAGTATATCACATATAGACCGTTGTTCAAATGTACTTGTGGTGATCTTGTTCATTGCACTTGTGTCTGTATGATGCTATGGCTTCGGCTCAACAATTTAATTCTGTTATGAAGCTTTTGGTTGGATTGAATGACTCTTACTCATCTCTTCGTATTCACTTTTTATTGTCCACACTATTACCTTCTCTTTCCACTGTTTACTCTCTCTTACTCCAAGAGGAGAGTCAAAGAGCCTTATCTAATATAGAAAAATCATTTGAACCTCTAGCCATGGCTGTCAAAACCACTTCACATCCTCAAACTTACAAGTCTAGCAAACCACAATACCCCAAAGATTCAAAACAATTTACCACCAAACCCAAATGCTCTCATTGTGGTTACCTTGGCCACACTTCTGATAGATGTTTTCAGCTGATTGGTTATCCACCTAATTGGATAGGCCCTAAAGGTCCCAGAAAACAACCATCTTCTCAGGTTGTTGTCACCAATACCTCTGACCAAAATGTCAATCCTAACACTTTTGGTGCACATTCCATGACTAATAGTTTGTTTATTGACTTTGTAGCTTTTAAAATGGCTCAAGATGCTAAGCAGGGCTCTAACACCTCTGGTAACAGAGATCCAAGCCCTGTCATTGCTACAACATTCACTGAGCCTTAAGGGATGATTTCACACTATTATTGTGCATCTTCTTCTCACTTATCAGGTACTTCATGGATACTTGATACTGGGGCTACAGACCATATGGTTTGTGATTTATCTCTATTTGGCAATTCTGTCATGACTGTGCTATTAAGATCAATTTGCCAAATGGTTTTCAAACTACTGCTACTCATATTGGCAACATTGCTTTATCTCCTCATATTATTCTTCACGATGCCTTATATGTGCCATCTTTCAAATTTCATCTCATTTTTGTTTCCAAGCTAGTATCTACTCTTAACTGTGGCATCAATTTCTTGTCATCTCATTGTGTTATACAGAATCTAATCAACACCAAAGTGATTGGTTCTGCTGAACTCATAGATGATCTCTATCATTTTTCTGTTCATACTAATCATTTACACCATGCATCCCCTGATCATCATGTAAATGCTGTTGAACATGTACCACATCTTTTACCTGTATCTAAACACACTTTATGGCATCATAGACTTGGACATCTATCATACTCAAAGTTGAAAACACTGGATCTTTGTAAAACTTTTGTTCAGTCTTCTGTTACACCATGTGATGTCTGCCACTTTTCTAAACAAAAGAATCTTTCCTTTCCTTTGAGTACATCTACTAGTTTATCTGCATTTGGTCTTATTCACTGTGATATTTGGGGACCTTTCTCCATTGCATCTCATTCTGGTCATAAATACTTTCTTACCATTGTAGATGACTATAGTAGAGTCGCGTGGGTTTATCCCCTCATTCATAAATCTTATACTAGAACTCATCTAGCCAACTTTTATAACTTAGTTTTAATTCAGTTTAATGCTAAGATAAAGGTTTTAAGATCTGATAATGGCTCTGAGTTCCTACTGCATGATTTCTATTCATCTCATGGCATTGTACATTAGACAAGTTGTGTTGAAACACCCCCAACAAAATGGCAGGGTAGAAAGAAAACACCAACACATCCTTCAGGTTACTAGGGCTTTGTTGTTTCATGCATCTTTGCCTTTGTTTTTCTGGATGGACTGCATATTGGCTGCTACTCGCATCATAAATATGGTGCCTTCAACTGTTTTGAAGTCTCCTTTTGAGTTACTTTAGAAGAAAACCCCATCCTATGATCACTTAAAAGTTATAGGGTGTTTATGTTATGCATCATCTCTGTCTGCACATAGATCTAAATTTGATCATAGGGCATCTAAATGCATACTCGATGGTTATCCTCTTGGTTATAAAGGCTACAAACTTTATAACCTGGATACCAAGAGAACATTGATCTCCAGAAATGTGATCTTCTATGAAAATGTCTTCCCTTTTCACTCTAAATCTATTGATTCTTCTTTCATGTTCCCTAAACCTCATCCATTTCCATATGATGATGTCCTTAATCTTAATGTTCCTGGAACTCTTACTTCACCCCCTGTTACTTCACCCCTGTTACCAATACTCCATGTAACACCAATTCTTCACTTATACAACCTCAACCCAATATCATTCCTATTACCACAGCCACTCACCAACCTCGACCAACTCCCTCTAATACTACAAACACCACTAGATCCACAGGTTCTCCAATCATAAGAAAATCTAATAGACCTACTAAACCTCCTTCTTATCTCAGTGTCTATGAACACAATATCCTTTCTTCCAATGTTGTTTCAACTATTTATCCTCTTACAGACACCTATCAGACCACATCTGGGACATCTCCATACCCTATAATTGACTATCTGTCTACTTCTCATTTATCTACCAATCATTGTTCATTCACCGCATCCATTACATGTCAGAAAGAGCCTAAAACATATGCTCAGGCCAATAAAAATCCTTTATGGCAGGATGCTATGAATAAAGAAATCAAAGCAGAACATACTAACACATGGACCCTCACAGATTTACCTCATGATAAGTATTGCATTGGGTGTAAATGAGTTTTTAAAATAAAATATAAGCTGATGGGTCCATAGAGAGATATAAGACTAGATTAGTAGCTAAAGGTTACACTCAAGATGAAAGAATAGATTATTATGATACATTTTCTTCTGTAGCCAAAATCTCTACTGTTAGATTTCTTATTGCTCTTTCTGCTCTTAAAAACTGGCACATTCACCAACTTGATGTCAATAATGCATTTCTGCATGGTGACCTTGATGAGGATGTTTACATGACCCCTCCCCCTGGCTACTTACAACCTTCTAATCATTGAGTGTGTAAACTGGTCAAAAGTCTTTATGGCCTTAAACAAGCCTCTAGACAATGGTTTCAAAAACTCATTTCATGTTTAATTGCATATGGTTTTAAACAATCTATTGCTGATTGCTCTCTGTTTACATTGAATGCTGATTCTGATTTCATTGCATTATTGGTCTATGTTGATGACATAATTGTGGCTGGTAACAATTTTGATAAGATCAATGACATCAAACAACATTTAGATTTTTGTTTCACTATTAAGGACCTAGGCACATTAAAATATATTCTTGGCCTAGAATTTTCTCATTCTGAACAAGGAATCAACATGTGTCAGAGAAAATATGCATTAGATATTTTAGAGAATACTTGTTTTTTTTATTGCAAACCATCTCACACCCCTATGGATCTCACTCTCAAATTACTCTTGCTGATGAATCTGATAAATTAACTGGTGTTACTGAGTTCAGAAGATTAATAGGCAGGCTTATATATTTAACCATATCAAGTCCTGATATAGCCTATAGTGTACAAACATTAAGTCAGTTTGTTGCTAATCCTTCTACCAAGCACCTTACAGTAGCTCACAGAATCCTAAGGTATATTAAAGGTACAGTTGGTAAGGGCATTCTCTTCTCTAGAAACTCAGATATTTCCTTATCTGCTTATTGTGATAGTGACTGGGCTAGCTGTCTATAAACAAGAAAAAGTGTTACAGGCTATGTTGTTTTTCTTGGAAAATCTTTGATATCACAGAAGTCTAAAAAGCAGTCCACAATAAGCAGAAGTTCTGCTGAAGCAGAATACAGGGCATTGGCTTCTACTGTCTGTGAAGTCCAATGGCTACTATATCTGTTTCAGGATTTTAATATCTCACATGGCTTTCCAGTTTCTATTTTTTTGAACAACAAACCAGCCTGGCCATTGCAACAAACCCTGTCTTCCATGAAAGAACCAAGCACATCCAGCTTGATTGTCATCTAATAAGGGGAAAGATAGCCCAAAAGTTGATTTCTGTCCAGTACATACCTACAAAGGAACAACCTGCAGATCTTCTTACTAAAGCCCTACCAAGAGCTCAATTTGAGTTCTTACCGTCCAAGCTTCACATGCATATTATCCATGTGCAGCTTGCGGGGGGATGTTAGATATATAAATTGTTATTTTCATTATCCTGTAAATCACTTGTACCCTAATTTTCTCATTCAATATTATGCGCAACCGATGTTCTTGTTTTCACTCGTTTTCTCTCGTCTTCCTCATTGACACTTTCGTGATTTCATCTTCGATCTGTTTAATCTAGAATCAAACATGGATAAATTATACAAAATAAATAAGATAACCTAAGTTATACAAAATAAATAAGATAATGTGAAATAAATAAGATAACGTAAATTATACAAAAAAAGTAAGATAACCTAAAATAACTAAAAGTAAAAAATATAAAGTATGTTACATAAGTAATAAAACAAAATAAAAAATAGTTTAGTAAATAGAAAAAATAGATAAGTTAAAATAGTTTATGTTAAATTAAAAAAAAATAAAAATAAATATTAAAATAAAGGTAAAAAATAAATTAGAATTAAATAATTAAAAAATATAAATATTAATATTATTTTTAATAAATGAAAATAGCCAAGGGCTTAATAAATAAAAATAAAATATAATAAAATAGTTGAATTAAATTAAATTACATGAAATCAAATTAAAATTTACTTTACATACAATAAAATAAAATGATAATTCTATTTATAATTTATTCTTGAAAAATCAAAATAAAACATTTTGTATTTAATAAATATATTTGATTTTATTTTTTTTTAAAACAAAACAAATATAATTTATTACAAGTATTAAAAATACATGTCTTTTTTTATTGTTTTTTAAAATCATTAATAATATAACTTTTTTATTTATATAGTATATATATTTTTAAATCCTAACAAAAAAGAGTGTATTTACATTTTAATTTATTTTAGTTATATATAGGTAATTAAATTTATTTAATTTCATATATAATAGAACGGTATGAAATTATTTAATTTAAAAATATTTTAACTTATGTTAATAATTAATAAAATTTTAATATATTATTTTAAATTATTTTAATATAATTCATAATTAAGATTTAATAAATATTTTATATTTTATTTTAAGTTGTTTTAATTTAATTTATATTAATGTTAATAAATATTTTATGTTTTAATCTAAGTTATTTTAATTTTATTTATATTAATATGAAATATATATTTTGTATTTTACTCTATGTTATTGTAATTTTATTTATATTAAAATTTTAAACTTAATTTAATGCATGTTTATATATAAAAAAAAACTAAGAGGTATAAAGGGGTTTCACATAAAAATTATTAGTTGTCAAATGACCAAAAAAAAAGGGAGTGTGCATGTGAAACATAAATATAGTAAGAGGTATAAGGAGATTTCACGCATGTTTTAAAATACAATGGGCGAACGCAAAAAATTCCATTAATACAGGATAATTTGGTGCATTAAACCCATAAACTTAATGGATTTATGCAACGCTTAAGAGTCTCAACAAATGGATAAATAACTTGTGGATTTGAATTTTCTTTAGTGAAATACTATTGGATACATTAGCAGGTTAATAACACCTCTTACAAAAAATAGATAGAATATGGTCGCATTTAAACACTAAATGCTTGAGAGTCTCGACGGATTATCGTTAAATCAGGATAAATTGCTTGTGAATTTGAATTTTCTACATTTAAATATTATCGTATACACTAGTCGGTTAATAACACCTGTTAATAAAGATCTCTCTTCCCTAAAAAGCGAAAACCCTCTCTTCCACAAATTCGACCGGCGCTACTTCCTCTTCCGATTTAGCCTTCCTCGGCAACGAAGATGTCAAGATCCGTGGTCGTTCTTATCCACCTACTCCTCTCCTGAAGTCGCGTGCCCTGATACTGCCAGGGTTGCTCGTCGGTCGATGGCCCGCTCAGGTGGTTGCAGATGGGGCTCCGGTTGGTGGTGGCGACTCTCCTGGTGGGCGTTCGGTCGGAGAATCGACCTTCCCCTCAATTGCTCACGCTTGGGCTATTATTGGGCGTTCGATGGAGGTAAGCCCTTCTCTGTCGCCGATTGGGTTTGCGATTTTCCGGTGGGGCCTCGCCGTTCTAGTGGGGTCTGGCTTCAGGGCGGCGGTGCTCCGTGGTGGTATTGGGCGGTGCGTGTACCGACAGAGGGGACGAGACTCCGGTGTTGTGGCTTCTGGTTATAGTGTTTAGAGTTGAGAGGGCGTGCCATTCTCACCCTCCCCGGTGCGGCTAGTGGTGTTAGGCGGCAGGGTTTTGGTTCTCTCGAGCTCCACTAGTGGTGTTTGACGAGCTCGGGTGGGTCAAGTATGGGAGCTGGTCGTTTCTTTCTTGGTTGGGGACGGGTCGATTCGGGGATTGGTTTGGGGTCCGGTTGGTTCTACTGTATAGGCGTTTTGCAGTTTCGGTAGCTGCTGCCCGGACCTGGAATCTCTCGTGTCGATCGTTTCACTACGGGTTCGATCGTTTCACTACGGGTCGAGCTCTTTCGTTTGCTGAGGAAGTGCCCTGTTTTTGTGTTTACTTTTGTTGTAGTTGTTTGAGTCTGTTTTAGTGAAGTGTTTTTGGTCTGGGCTCTTTGCCTGATTCTTTTATGTATCGTTTTTTTGGTCTGGGCCGTTGGCCCCTGTGTTGATTACCCTGTGGGGGCCGATCCTATTTTCCTGTGGGGAGCGATTCTAGTTGTTGGTAGTAGTTGTTGGTAGTGTTTGAGTCTGTCTTTATTCTAGTGTGGCTAGTTGAGGTTCTAGGAGGTCTTCTGACCTGTCCTCTCAGTTTTTTAGTTGGTAGTTCTATTATTCAGTTATGGACTGTATTTGCACATTTGTGCCTTTTGGTTATAACAATCTCTTATCCTTTTGGCAAAAAAAAAAAAGAAAAAAAAATAACACCTGTTAATAAATTAGATAAATTATGGTCCTACTTAAGCCCTAATGCACCAACCAGTAGAACGGTTGCACATTAATAACACCACATTCAACTCCTCGTGCATCTCATAGATCACGCGTTTTCTGAGCCGGCCTGTAAAGCTTGGGTCCACGGCCCACCTCCCAACATAATTTTTTCCTTCACGGGCTTTTAATTCAGATCCGTTATCAACGGTCCTTTTTTTTCTCCCACCATCATATCATACATGATACGGCACGCACTCCACTTACTTTTCAAATAAGTAAAAAAATAAATAAATAAAAATAAGTCAAATTGGTCCCAAGTCCCAACAGTCCCCTCTCTCTCCATACCAATTACCAAATGCACAACTACGCAACGCGTTTTTTATGTCTAAATAAACAATGTCTAAACAACGGGAAATGCTACAATTCAGTTACGGAATTATTCTGTCGGAATTTGTAGCCGTTAAATCAATTATCCCCGACGATTACATGATGATCTAACGGTTATAAACCCTGATAGAATAGTTCCGTAACGAGACTGTAGCATCTCCCTATTCCACTGGAATTTGTAACCGCTAGATCAACTATCCCCGACGATTACATGATGATCTAACGGTTATAAATCCGAATGATTCCGTAGCATTTTTCCAAACAATCATGAGGAGAACAAATAAAAACCCAACTAATTAATTGATGTAACATAATAATAGAACTCATCTCACTCATCTAATACGCGTCTATTGACAGATCCCAAATGCTTTTAATATAGACCACTTCGTTTTATTTATTTTTCAACTCTCTCTCTCTCTCTCTCTCTCTCTCTCTCTCTCTCTCTCTCTCTCTCTCTCTCTCAACTACTTAAAAACCATATTTAGCAACCACAATTCCCACAAGTCATTTCCTCCAAGTTTTTCTCCCTTCTTTTTCTCACACACCAACAAAAAAGGCCACAAAAAAAGAAATGGGAGAGAGAGACCATCTCCATCTATCAGCAATGACAACTATCCTGCTGAGAATATTGCTATTATACAAGCTCCTCACCTCAATCTTCCTTTACTTGGTCCCCAAGAAGCTGAGGACTTACCTCCCACCTTCTTGGTACCACCACCAATACCAATACCCACCACAACCACAACATAATCACCACCACCAACAACAACAACAAATCCCGAAACGAGTAATGGACCCGGACGAGCTCAAACGCGTGTTCCAAATGTTCGACCGGAACGGAGATGGATGGATCACGAGGGACGAGCTAAGCGGGTCTCTCGAGAATATGGGCATTTTCATCCCGGACGATGAGCTGGCACTGATGATCGGCAAGATCGACGCCAACGGGGACGGGTGTGTCGACATGGACGAGTTCGAGGCCTTGTACCGGAACATAATAACTGGCGAACGGGACACGGATGGGGAGGAGGACATGAGGGAGGCCTTTAACGTGTTTGATCTTAATGGAGACGGGTTCATAACGGCGGACGAGCTGAGGTCGGTGCTGGCTGGGCTGGGGCTCGAGCAAGGGAGGGCTGCTGAGGACTGTAGGAAGATGATTATGAAGGTGGATGCTGATGGGGATGGGATGGTTGATTTTTCCGAGTTCAAGCGGATGATGAGAGGGGGAGGTTTTGCGGCCTTGGGGAATTGATTTCGTTTGTTTGTCTCTTATTTTCGGGCTTTGTAGGATGCAATGTATATAACCTCATCTATGTTTACGTTTTTTTTTTTTTTTTTT
>CACSLK010027838.1:4488957-4505010 GCA_902706635.1 Striga hermonthica | reverse complement strand
AGCTCTTTGAAAACACAAAGCCCCTCCTCTACCAAACCTCCATGGCAGCATGCAGACAAAACCGAGAGAATTGTAACTGGATTGGGCGTTAAACCACGAGCTTCCATTTCGGAAAGCAAAGCCAGTGCTTTACGGGGAAATCCATTCAGGCCGTATGCGGCAATTATCGCACTCCATGACACGACATTTTTTGTTGTGATCTGATCGAATGCCCTTCTAGAAGCTTCTATGGCTCCGCATTTTGCGTACATATGGAGTATTGCAGTACCAACAACAGCATCACCCATCAGCCCCATCCGGATTGCAATGGCATGGGCCCACTTGGATCTTTTGATTTCAGCAGATAGCGCACAGGCCTCGATAAGGTTTAAAATTGTTACTGGATTTGGATTCTGGCGCGAAAGCCGCATGTCCCGATAAAGAAGGATCGCTTCATCAGGCAAGCCGCAGTTGGTTAAACCTGATATCATCGTACTCCATGTCACGATATCCGGTCTTTTGATTTGGCAGAATAGTCTAAAAGAAAGATTGATCTGTGTACATTTGGTGTATGCATCAATTAATGAATTCACGACCAAATCGTTTGACTGGGAATATCCCCGGATTACTCTACAGTGAATCGACTTGCATTGATGCAGATTTCTCGAGACCTTGCAAGTTGCAAGTAGGTTCACTAAAGTGACGTCATCAGCAGTAACTCCCGACTGACTCATTAAGGAAAACAATGCCAATGCTTCTTCATGCTTCCCATTATGAACAAATCCAGATAGCAGAGAATTCCAAGATACTATGTTCCTGTAAGGAATTCCCCTGAATGCCATAACAGCAGAGTCAATGTCCCCACACTTGCAATAGAGATCAACCAGAGTGTTTGAAACAAACAAATCATAATCCAAACCTCTGACAACCGAAAATCCATGAATCAATTTTCCCACCCGGATGTCACCTAGGGTAGCACAGCCCTTGAGTACACTAACCATGGTTTGTCCATCCACTTCAATCCCAACATCTGAGACCATCTGTTTAAAAGACAATTGAGCAGTAATAGCATCATCCCAATGGACATAACCTCCAATCATCACACTCCACGAAATCGCATCTTTCTCGTAAATTTCATGAAAAAGGCTTTCTGCATAGTCCATCCCGAAGTCTGTGTACATGCCCAAGAGAGCATTTTGGACTGAAATTGAACTTAAGAGCCCACTTTGAATCAAGTATGCATGAAACCTCTGGCCATCATGGAAAGCTCTAAGACGGTGATGTGCCTGAATTATGAGCACTAGAGTGGAGACATTTGGCTCAAATCCAAATACCCGTGCTTGTATAAACAAATTTAATCCTTCCTCAAAAGCACCTTGATCAAGATGCCCGTGGAGAACTGTATTCCACGAAACGGAATCCTTTGTCTTCATGCTATTCAGGACATCCACTGCAGATCCCAATGCTCCTGATTTCGCATAAAAGTCCATTACTGAATTTCCCACAGAAGTAAATAAATCAAATCCCTGCTTAATCAAGGATGCATGGACAGACCTTCCCTGTCCAAATGACAGAGCTGAACAAGCCTTCAGAATGTGAGAGAAAATTGTATGATCCGTCGGCTGAACTTCCATATTTTTTATCTCGTTGTAATGGGAGAGCACCTCTTTCCATCTGCCACTTGATGATAGCTTTTTTATTTCATGGCATAAATTGGCACATGATGGGACGACTGGGAAACGCATACCATCAGATAGTTCGGTGTTTCCTTAATAGGTGAAAAAACAGAGAGCCCTCTTAGACGCAAACTTCTTTCGGACACTTTGGCAGCCATGTAAGTTCTACTCGTGTCATCTGCTTAAGTAGCTGTGCATGAGAATATTATATGGTGAATGAAATCAACCAATATCTAAGGGGAGAGTGTATAAGCTACGGACCTTCATGGGGAAATGCAGATTAAATAGCAGTGGAAAGTCTTAATCTAAGGTGGGAAGAAAAACTCAGCATTTACCAGGTGACTCCTCATGACTAAGCTCAAGAATATATCTTATGACTAAGCTCAAGAATATATCTTTTAGTTTTCATCATAAATAAAAAATATGAGCTTAAGAGACATAAATCTTTCATACGTCTACAACAGAAAAATGACAAATTTTTGATTGATTTTCTTTTCGAGTTTCAATATTGCTTCAGCAATTTTTATATCCCATTGGCTTAGTATGAAGGAATCTCATCTAATTTCTCTCTTTTCCTTTTCTGATACATAATTGTCCTACATTTTTTTCAGCATAAAAATTGTACGATGCTCGTGGATAACTTCTATTTCTCTACAAAATCGTAGGATTCATCTTTTTTTCTTTACACTCGTTAATACGTATGTCGTCAAACTGACTTCGTAGTTCGTACCCAGTTTTAAACATATACCATCAATTTAACGTTTTATTGGTACGCAAACAACTTAATCCATCGAACAAGCGACTTACTGACCCACCGAAATCGTTTGATTAATATCCAGTCCAGGTTTAAAAATTGATCCCAAATTACATTTCTCTATAACCAAACTAAATTTGTTCCATTTCCATATGCCTATAATAAAAAAAAGAGAGCTGTCACCTAATATTTCCCCTTCATAAGGCTCATACTTCAAACAGTTTAACTCATCATCTACCAATCAATTATAAATAGAAACAAAAAACCAAAGGAAAGTGTGCGTAAATATGAAGTAACACAGCATCAGTAGCTTCTGTTCCTCAAATTTGAGAGTCTGGGAATATATTCAAACACATGGTGGGCAAAAAGAAAGAAACACTGTGCACGTAAAAATATGGCAATTGGTGACCAATAGCAACAGGAGTCCCGCAATTGAACTGTGATTATAGAATAAGAACACAATAGCTTACTGGAAAATAGAATTGTCGAGTGATGAAGAATTAGATAACCTTAGGCCGTGCTACAGCTGAGAACCATTGGGCACAGTCGAATTTCCAGCTTCAGCAGCAGCAGCGCTTAAACGATGGGCACAGTCCTCCCAACATTTTTGGGCCTTGGGGTAAATATATAAAAGAGAAATTTACCCTTTACACTTGGTTAGGTAAATAATATTAAAATTTATCAACTTTGCTAAGAAATCATATGGTTGGTTCCCTTACCCATGTGGCACTGTCTCATTGGTGGTTCTCATCTGGTTTCATAGAAGAATAGTAAAATTTATATCTATGTCTATATTTCTATCTATATTTATATCTATATAAAAAAAGTTTGATATTTACCTGAAATAGTAGTGGAAATCTCGCCAAAATATTTCGTTGTTACCTTTTGTAGACAATCAAATTTTAAGCCAATCAAATAGTGACAAGTGTCAAATTCCATGTCAAAACCAATTTAATAATTTTCTATTTTATTTAGAAAATTAATCAAATTTTAATTCCTAAATAAAATAGTTAATTAATTGATTATTTAATATATATTGTTGGCCAATTAAAGAATGCCACATATATATTTTTTGAAGGTCAATTAAAGAATGTCACATGTCATTTTCTTGGAGAGTAAAATAAATATTTATTTCTTTTAATAATTATTAAAAAGATAAATAAATGGAAATTCATGGACCAATCAGATTAAAGTCTTTTTTTTTTCAAGACTCTCTCTCTTAATTATCTCTTTAAATAATTATTAAGAGATAAATATTGGAAATAATGGACCAATCAAATTGAAGTCTTCTTTCCAACTCTTTCTCCCAACACCTATAAATATGGGCTCTCCCTAAGGTGGAAGAAACACAATTCATATTCAAGATTCAAGTTCCAAGAGCTCTACAGAATTCTCTCAACGAAATTCAAGTGTTCTTGAAAATCCAAAGGCGTTCTTGAAGATCCGAAGGAAGATTCAAGCACGTTCAAGTCTAAGACCGACGTTCAATCCGGAAACAAGCTGCCAAGCATCCGAATTGCGTTATTCAAGTTCAAGTGTTTTGAAGATCCAAAGGCGTTCTTGAAGATCCGAAGGAAGATTCAAGTGCGTTCAAGCTCAAAACCAACGTTCAATCCGGAATCAAGCTGTCAAGCCTCCGAATTACGTTATTAAAGTCAAGACCGACGTAAAGAAGATTAAAATCAACTTTGCGGCGAAGACCAAGGACTCGTGTTCTTCACGTTCTTGGGAAATCACGGCGTTCGATTCGAGATCAAGCTGTCAATCCCTTGAAGAAACGTTATTTAAATCCATATTCAAGACCGGCGGAGATCAAACTAAAGATTCGTCTCCAAAAGTCTCAAATCCATTTGAAGATTGTTCTTGAAGAAATTAATCAAAGGAATAATAGAGATTTGTAATCCACTATATTTCTTTTGATCCGTTAAAATCCATTTGTACGAATTTCTCGTGTTTATTAGTTCAATAATACGAAATTTTGCGTTACAAATTTCTGGCACGCCAGTGGGACTATCTCTACCTCTCATCTCTTTTCTTCAAGATATCCAAGTGCAACGATGACTCCTCCCAAGTCAACTTCTTCAAGTTCTGCAAGCGAAAGTGTTGGGGTTGTAACAAGAAGCATGGCAAGAAACAAGAGTGCATCTCTGGAAGTTGGCTCTCACCAAGTTGAGGAAAATCGGCCGCCTTTGATGAACCAAGAGGAAGATTTGAGAGATGATGCTTCATCAACACCTTTCTCAATGGAGGCACATGTTATGATGACGAATACATCAACCATTGAAGAGCAACTAGCAACCATAGCAAAAACAATGGAGTCGCTGATGAAACATGTCCAAAATCAAGACTCCACAATTCTAAAGCTGCTAGAAAGGGTCTACAAAGCTGAGACTAGCCGAGCTAGGGGCAAGCAAGGTGAAACACATGAGAAAGAAGGAACTTCTAAAGAAGATGAGGAGAAACAAACTGAAAAAGAGAAGTCTTCATCAGAGATCCATGTTTCTGCAAGTGGACTCATACCAGCTGACCAACTCAAAGAGTTCATCATGGGAACCATCAAGGACAAATTTGACGGAGGCTCCAAGTCATCTTTTACTTATTTGAAGCCATACACCCCAAGGATTGATAGCTTGAAGATGCCTACTGGATATCAACCGCCTAAATTCCAACAGTTCGATGGTAAAGGCAGCCCGAAACAACACATAGCTCACTTCATTGAAACTTGCAACGATGATAGAACATATGGAGATCGTCTGGTGAAGCAGTTTGTTCGATCATTAAAGGGAAATGCGTTCGAGTGGTACACCGATTGGAGGCGAATTCTATTGATAGTTGGGAGCAACTAGAGCAAGAGTTTCTCAATCGTTTCTACAGCACACGAAGGACGGTCAGCATGATTGAGCTCACTCATACAAAGCATTGGGATGAAGAGCCTGTCATTGACGACATCAACCGATGGAGAAATTTAAGCCTCAATTGCAATGATCGACTGTCTGAAGCTTCGGCTATCGAAATGTGTACTCAAGGGATGCACTGGGGTCTCCGATACATTCTTCAAGGGATTCAACCGAAGTCATTTGAAGAATTAGCCACTCGAGCACATGATATGGAGTTAAGCATGTCTGCAAGCGGGGTAAAAAATCCACATGTCCATGAGCCTCAAGATTCAAGGATCGAAATGAAGCCAAGAAAGGGGGCAAGTCTTCCTCTAGACCACCTAACAAAGAAGTAAAGGAAGCAATGGCGGTCAATGCAAGACCTATCAAACTCAAGGGAAACACAAGCGAGAAAGCTGTGGAAAAGAAAGAAGTCCCTCAAGACAGGGGGCAAAGAAAGTTAACCTTGAAGGAGATGCAAGCCAAACAATATCCTTTTCTTGACTCTGATGTTTCTGGAATTTTTGACGATTTGATTCGGGAACAACTTATTGAACTGTCGGAGATGAAACGACCTGAAGAAGCAGGACAAGTTGACAACCAAAAATACTGCAAGTATCATCATCTAGTGAGTCACTCCATCGAAGATTGCTTTGTCTTCAAAGATAGAGTTATGCAGCTGGCACGACAAGGCAAGATATCGCTTGAAGAAGACAAAGGGACTGCGAACTTTGCTTCAATTGTGACATGCGATGAAGAATACGAAAGTTTCACTTGTAATGTGACGAGCGAGCAAGAGGATGTCCCAAATGATGAAGAGTCGACTGATGACAAAGAACGATGCGATCCTGAAGACAATGATGCAGCAGTCACTTTTACAGATGAAGACTTGATGTTGGGCTCAAAACCCCATAATAGGCCTTTATTCGTAACTGGTTACACTCGCGAGAAAAAGGTGAATCGCATATTGATAGATGGAGGTTCTGCTGTGAACATTTTGTCTCTGCGTACTCTAAAAGTGCTGGAGGTCCCGACAGATGAACTCTCAAATAGTCGGTTGTTGATTCAAGGCTTTAACCAAGGGGGGCAACGAGCTCTCGGCATAATTAGATTGAAGTTAGTAATAGGGGAGATGACTTCAAATGCTCTTTTCCATGTGATAGATGCCAAAACCTCTTATAACATGTTATTAGGGCGTCCTTGATTGCATGAGTATGGAGTGGTGCCTTCTACATGGCATCAATGTTTTAAATACTGCCAAGATGGTGTAGTTAGAAAGGTTCTTGGAGACGATAAGCCTTTTACTGAAGTCGAGTCTTATTTTGCTGATGCTAAGTATTATTTTGAAGAGATTAAGGTTGTTGGCACTAAAGATGTTCCCATCAAACAACCAAATGGAGCCAAAGAGAAGAAAGCCAAGAATCTTGCTGGGAATGACCCTCTTGATGGGCTGGTGTTGCCGTTACCTAGTCTCGATGCCAAGAAACCAACCACGCAACCCCTGGGAAAGTTTGTTCGCCCAATCGAAGGAGCTAAGACGGAGCACGGGGGAGAGCTTCAAAACTCTAAGTATTACGACCCAAAAGCATATAAACTTCTTGTCAAATCTGGATACGATCCAAAAGAAGTGAGTAGTTTAGGAACACTTATTCCGCAAGCAGCAAAAGCTCAAAAGAAGGTTACTGGAGTTCCAAAAACTAGAGTTGGTCTTGGATTTGTGGCACCAAATCCCGTTTGGATCACTATAAAACGAGTCAATTCTAATCATGTGTCCGAGGAAGGATTTTCATCCACCGATCATTTCAAGCATGGAGAAAGAAGATCGGTATTTGAAAGGCTCGGACCCATTCAAGAGTTAAAGTCCAAAAGAACTAGTCATCAAAGACTTAGTATTCGAAGGATGGTAAGATACGGAAAGATAGAGAGAAAGTTCCACGAGCTTCAAAACTTGATACCGTCACGAATGAAGAGACATACCACATTGATTGTTTTATGTGGTAATGTCTTGCAGACGAAGATGCAAACAATCGTGCACACAAGAGTAAAGGGTGAAGAAGAAAGTGATGGAGAAAGCGTCGCTTCGACTAATCAAGTGAGTACTGTTGCCCCAAGAGAAAATCCTCGAAACATCAGAAGCTCCTTGCGTCGAACAATCGTTGCATTGGTGAGGGAAGGGTTCATTAATAAAATCAATACCACTTTGCATTTGCCTCGTGTCGTAAGAAGGGACGGACGAATTAGAATATGCATTGATTTCAAGAGTCTTGATAGCCCTACTGAAGATGTTGCATATGTAAATCATATCACCATATGTGAAGATGCCCAAGAAAATGAAGAAGACGCTGAGGATGCCCCTGCTGAGCTTGAAGAATGAGTTGAAGCTACGGTTGATGAGCTAAAAGAGATCAACTTAGGAGATATGGAGAATCCTCGGCCAACTTATATCAGCGCCCTTTTGACTAGTGATGAGGAGGATCTTTATGTCAAGTTGCTTCGCGAATATAAAGATGTGTTTGCTTGGTCATATAAAGAAATGCCTGGGTTAGATCCAAAAGTGGCGGTGCACAATTTGTCCGTCAGAAAGGGTGCACGACCTGTTAAGCAAGCTCAACGACGCTTTCGACCTGATTTAGTTCCATTGATTGAAGGAAGTGAACAAGCTCATCGAGTTCGGGTTCATTCGAGAAGTCAAGTATCCCACATGGATCTCAAGCATTGTTCCTGTGAGAAAGAAGAATGGTCAAGTTAGAGTTTGCGTCGACTTTCGAGATTTAAATGAAGCATGCCCAAAAGACAATTTTCCGTTGCCCATTACTGAACTTATGATTGATGCCACCACGGGCCACGAAGCGTTGTCTTTCATGGATGGGTCGTCCGGGTACAATCAAATACGCATGTCGCCAAGAGATGAAGAGTTGACCGCATTTCGTACGCCAAAAGGAATATACTGTTACAAAGTGATGCCATTTGGTTTGAAAAACGCTGGTGCTACATATCAACGGGCTATTCAAAGGATTTTTGATGATATGCTCTACAAAAGCATTGAATGTTATGTTGATGATGTGGTTGTGAAGTCAAGAAAGCGACAAGATCACCTTGAAGATTTAAAGGGTTTTCGAACGATTAAGGAGATATCAACTCAAGATGAATCCACTCAAGTGTGCGTTTGGCGTCAAGTCTGGAAAATTTCTTGGGTTCATTGTCCGTCATCGAGGGATAGAGATCGAGCAAGCGAAGATTGATGCTATACTGAGAATCCCCGAACCTCGTGATATTTATGAACTCAAAAGCATACAAGGAAAACTGGCGTACCTTCGAAGATTCATATCGAATCTAGCCGGTCGTTGTCAACCATTCAGCCGTCTTATGAAGAAAGGCGTTCCATTTGAATGGGATAAGTCTTGCAAGAATGCTTTTGAAAGCATAAAGGCGTATTTGATGAAGCCTCCCGTGCTGGTTGCCCCTGTGCCCGGTCGTCCATTGATTCTTTACATAGCCGCTCAAGAACGTTCTGTTGGGGCTTTGTTGGCTCAAGAGAATGATAATGGAAAAGAAAGTGCTTTATACTACCTTAGTAGAATGATGACGCCAAATGAGTTGAACTACTCACCCATCGAGAAGATATGTTTGGCGTTAATCTTTGCAATCCAAAAGTTAAAGCATTACTTTCAAGCCCATACAGTTCGTCTCGTCTCAAAAGCCAACCCGCTTAAGTATGTTATGAGGAGGCCGATACTCTCTGATAGACTTGCAAGGTGGTACCTTCAATTGCAGCAATTTGAGATCATCTATATCCCTCAAAAGACTGTAAAAGGTCAAATCTTGGCGGACTTCTTGGCTGATCACCCAATCCCTGCTGAATGGGAACTTTCTGATGAGTTACCCGACGAAGATGTGCTGGTCATTGAAGTAAATCCGCCATGGAATATGTATTTTGATGGAGCAGCTCATCGAGAAGGGGCCGGAGCTAGAGTCGTATTTGTGACATGTTATGGAGAAGTTTTGCCTTACTCGTTTACTTTGATCGAGAATTGCTCAAATAATGTCGCCGAGTATCAAGCTCTTATACTTGGGTTGGAAATGGCAGTTGATATGAAGCAATTGCGTTTGAATGTATATGGAGACTCTAAACTCGTGGTTAATCAATTACTTTGAGAGAACGAGGTGAAGAAACCTGAGTTGCTTCCGTATGTGAACTACGCCAAGAGACTTATAGGATGGCTTGGAGATGTGACAATTGATCATGTACCGAGAAAAGATAACAAGCAAGCCGATGCACTCGCAAAGCTTGCTTCGTCACTCACCTTGCCTAAAGATAAGGCTCATGTTTCTGTCTGTAGGAATTGGGTAGTGCCACCAATCTTTGATGATGAAGAAGATGATGAGAAAGATGAAAACCACGCCATTGAAGTTTTTGAGATTGAAAAGGGAGATTGGCGTCAGCCTCTTGTCGACTACTTGAAGTATGAGAAGTTACCTGACGATCTACGAAAGAGAGTTGATGTGCGACGGCGTGCACCTCGCTTTATCTATTACAAAGGCACTCTCTATCGGCGATCCTTTGATGGAGTCTTTTTGAGATGTTTGGGAGATGATGAAGCAATTCAAGCTATGAAGGAAGCTCATTCTGGAATTTGTGGTGCTCATCAATCAGGCCCGAAGCTACATTTTCGGATCAAGAGAATGGGGTACTATTGACCGATGATGGTTAAAGATTGTATGGACTATGCCCAAAGATGTTAACCATGTCAGTTTCATGCAAATTTTATTCGTCAATCACCCGAGCCGTTACATCCCACTGTTGCTTCGTGGCCGTTTGATGCGTGGGGTCTCGATGTAGTTGGACCTATGACAAAGTCTTCTGGTGGTCACTTGTATATCTTGGCTGCAACGGATTATTTCTCTAAGTGGGCTGAAGCAGTGCCTCTTAAGGAAGTGAAGAAAGAAAATGTTGCTGACTTCATCCGTCTTAATATCATCTATCGCTATGGGATCCCTCGATATATAATAACGGATAATGGAAAGCCGTTTTCAAACAGCCATATTGACAAGCTTTGTGAAAAATTTGTTTTCAAGCAACGAAAGTCTTCTATGTATAATGTTGCGGCTAATGGACTTGCTAAAGCATTCAATAAGACTTTGTGCAATTTGCTGAAGAAAGTGGTTGCGAAATCAAAACGAGACTGGCATGAGAGAATTGGAGAAGCCTTGTGGGCATATCGGACCACTTTTAGAACACCGACTCAAGCCACTCCTTATGCGCTTGTTTATGGCGTGGAAGAAGTGTCCCCCTTGAGGAACAAATTCCATCATTGAGGATAGCACTGCAAGAAGGATTGACGGAAGAAGAAAATGCGCGCCTTCGCCTTGAGGAGTTGGAGGCTCTCGATGAGAAAAGACTGGAAGCTCAACAACGACTGGAATGTTACCAAGCACGTCTTTCTAAGGCTTTTAACAAGAAAGTTCGATCGCGCTCCTTTCAAGTGGGTGATTTGGTTCTTGCTGTGAGAAGACCGATTGTGATGACACATCGTGTTGGGAATAAGTTCACGTCAAAGTGGGATGGTCCATATGTTGTGAGGGATGTCTATACCAATGGCGCCTACAAGGTGGTAGCCGAAGATGGTTTGGTAGTTGGTCCTTTCAACGGGAAGTTTTTTAAACGCTATTATGCGTGATGTACCTGCATGTACCTTTCCTTAAAAAAAATAAATAAATAAATAAAATAAAATAAAAATCCAAAAAAAAAAAATCCAAAAAAAAAATAAAAAGAAGAAAAAAAAAATCCTGACCCGCACGAGTATAAACTGTGAACGGTAATCACCAAAAAGTTTTGCATGTGATTAAACTGCTAATTTCTCCACCAATGTAATATAAGTGGTTAAACTGCTAATTCTCCCACTAAGGTGTTATGTGGTTAAACCTAATACTCTACTTTGTCTAAAGTAGTTAAAGAATAGTCACTCTTGGCCCGCATGAGTATAAACTGTGCACGGCACCCCCCATAAACAAATTCATGTTATGTTACTTTGAACTACGTTATGACTTGATCCTTTTAAAAGGTACGTAGGCAGCTTGGATAAATTTCTAAGTTCAGTCATGTTCTTAAAAGAAGATTATTTTGTTCTCTCATTAACTTGATCGAGGATGAAATAAATTAAGTATGCAGTTTCAAAACAAAGAGGCGAGTAATGAGAAAGAGAAGAATTTTATTATCTTTCAAAATAAGCAATAATCATTACATCAAGTTCCTATGACATTGCTATACAAGAAAACGAAAGTTCTTTAACTCTTCTCTAGCAGCTTCTACATCTGTTGTCAAAGTCTTCAAGTTCTCATCCAATTCGTCACTCGCTGGAAGATTACTCTCAAAGGCGGATATCTCTTCTTCAATGCTAACGACTTTTTCTTGAAAACTTTTGAGAAGATCTTGGTGATATTTTAGAGAATCCATCAAGTTTTTCTTTCGCTTCTGCAAGTCTTCAATCTCTTTTTTGGTGGTGAGAATTTGAGTCGACTCCTTGTCTTCTTTGCTTTTTGTCGCATCTAGACGATCTTTGGCTTCTTCTAGTTGACGTTCAAGCATTTCTTTGGATGGCCTTTCGGAAGATCTTGATCGTGCCTCATCAAATGCAGCGACTTTCTCAAAAAATTCTTCCAAAGCTACTTCCACAAATGAGATGTCCGAGGTGGCAATTTTCTGCATGAACTTCAATACGACATAAACTTCGTCTCGAATGGATGACAAAGACGAAGATGGAGTGGCAGATATCTTGTTTTGAAGTTCGGTCCATACTTCGTTGAGGAGTTCTCTCTCATGCTTGAGGTAATGATTTTTACCGTCAAGTACCGAATGAGCCGCACAATGAGGTGGTTGAAAACATTCGCCCGAATGGTTAGACCGTTTGGATGAAGAGATTGACTGTTGATTGCTCTTTGGTTTCTCCATTGCACCATAAAGATGTTTCTCCAACTGCAAAGATTCATTGAAGGAAAAAATGAAAGAAAATTAAAAGAAGAAAAACGAAGTATGCAGAAAATTGAGATTAAGAAAGAAAACTTAGAAATAACCTCTTCGACAACGTCTCTTGATTGGTATTGATGACTTGTTGTTTGGATGATCTCCTTTGATGGCTCAGAAGGCGTGGGATTCTTCTTTAGTCTCTTGAAGTGACGATCGGCGTTGCTGCTACTGCTCTCGTCAAAAAGAGTAACTTCTTGTCTCTTATCAGCCTTGCAAGGTTGAATAACACGATTCTCGGTAGAAGGTAGATTGGGCTCACTCGGATTTCCACTAGCATGCTTCACGAATGGACGATCGTCTTTCTCGATGGGACGTTTGGTTTTCAGTACCACTCTCTTTGGTTTTGAAGCGATTAAACTCCCAATGTTTTCTTCAAAGTAGTTTCTTTGAACTTTGCTCCACCATTCTTTATATTCCTCCGTTGAAAAGGTCTTTACATTGGTGGGAACAGAAGGGAGACATGCTCTGGAAAAGGTCTCCGAGGATGTGCATATTCGCCAGTAACGAAGCCCTTCCTCTAAAGAACTTGTGCGCATGTCTTGTTTAAGTACTCCGGGCAAGTCTTGAAGGTATCCAAATTGACGACTAAATCTGTGTGGACTGTAGGGCTCAATTGCAAAAAGACCACCTTGCCTCAAAGTTAGGTAATTTGAACGAATGGCGAGGAAGAATTCTTTTTCGAAAGGCGCAGCATTTCCGTTGTCGACGAAGTAACAGTCTCTAGTCTTCGTGATCATGGTGCACGTCCAAGAGATCAAATCGCCCTTTTGAATTCGCTTTCGGGCATCTTTCGATTCAAAATATTTTGCGTGGCCCTCGCCGGAATAAGTCACTATCCTCGGGCCATTTGTTCCTTGCCAGACTTGGTTATTGGTTCTGAAGTAATGAGCTAGCCAGCCGTAGACGAAGTGCACGGAAATGTTGAGTAGACTTGAGAAGGTTTTAGGGATGTTGCAATTTGGTTAAGCCCTTTGTAGATGCTCGCTAGAATCGGGACGGCTAAACTCACCTTCGATCCATTCGCCATAAGACTCGCCATCTTGAAAGTGCTGGGACGGATGGAATGGATGTCCTCGTTCGGAAGGACGAGAAGAGAAAGCCAACATGCTAAGAAAGCCGCGAGGTATGTTAAATCTTGAAAATTTTGTTTAACGCCTAACTTTAAAAAGGGAGTCTTCTCTGCATGGGACCAGTCCTGGTGTTGAGCAATATCGCCGAGTAGATTGTGGGTCGACTTAGGATGTTCAGTGTCCGGACGAGTTGGTTTCTTCTCTACACGCGGAGGTGGGGCATTATACTTCTTTGCCTTTTTCGACCAAAAGTTGATCCAGCTTTCGATGGTAACTTGGGTGAATTGGCCATGGCGGGAGTTATGTTGAAGAAGGTGGAAAGCATGTAGGAGATGGCTGCACGAACGGGGAAGAAATCTGAAGCCGTCATTGTCAACGCGGTTAAGTTCTTCAGCGCTCGGGACAACTTCATCATATGGTAGCCCGGATATAGGAAGACCAGCGATTGAGTGCAGGTCCCACAAAGAGATGGATAACTCGCCATGGGAAGTCAACAATGTGTTCGTCTGTGGGCACCAGGCTTCACATGTCGCTTTGATGATGTTGGAGTTGCAATCGTATGTGAACATCGAGGCATAAACGGAGTCGTATATGTTGGCAGAATGAAGCTTGCCCTTGCATCGGCTAAGAATATCTTCGGCCCATTCCCAATAGCCTTTGACGTGGTGGAACTCGCCGAGGAACGTGGTGGGATCTCCTTTCCATTTGGCATCGCCTTTGATGATTAGATGGCCCAAGGTGGAGAATGGCGGTTGTTTGTCTAGCGGCTGATGGTGGTGATGAGTTGCTTCCAATGCCCATGCCTTTGACTTCTTGTCGGATGGAAGTTTTTGAGACCATTCCTTGAGGTGGAGGGAATTCGTAAATCTTGTTGGCCATAGAGGTGGGAGGTCGTCGAAGAGAGGTGGAAAGACCGCAAGAGTTGTGCCTTCATCTATGGAACGGTGCTCGTCATCAAGTATCTTCAAGTGTTGGATGCCGCAAGGGGATGAAAGGTCCTTAAAGCACACCATAGTTGAGCTTCGGATGTCTCGGAAGTTGGACGAGTACCTACAATATGTAAAGAAAAAATAAATTATTCATCTTCATAAATAAAGGAAGCCCGGGCAGCCCCCGAACCGCTCCGTTTCAGCCCGGTAAACGCCCGAACAACGCCCAAACAGTCCCGTTGGAGGCCGGACATCGCTTAGACAACCTCGTTTCAGCTCGAAAGCAACCGAACGGCTTCGTTTACGCCTTAACGGTCACCGAGTAGCCCCGTTTCCTCTTCAACAATGTACTGCAGCACAAGCGTGACAAAAAAAAATCGAGAAAAGAATGGGAAGAAGGGCATGATGATACCTCTCGGACAATTGGTCAAGCACCTCGTGGACAGAAACTTGGGAGATGAATTTAGATGAAACTTTTAATGTAGTCTACCAAAAAATTCTGCACATGAAGCCAAGAACATGAATAAGAAGAGCAATAGGGCAATACGTAGACGAGGGAATTTCAGGAGAAATTCAAGATTCTTAGACTAAGATCTATGAACGTGAAAAGGAACAAGGAATTCTTTCAAGCTAACCTGCTCTCTGGCCTTCTAATGTGAGAAAAATAACAATGGTAGGATCTCCTTTTATAGGTGTGGAGAAGAGTCGTGCACTGGGACTTAAAGGAAATAAGAGTTTGAATTGGGTTAGGGAAAGGATTTAGAATCCTGCTAGGAGATTTGTCTTTCCAGAAGTTTTTTTTTTAAGAGTTTTAAGGCAAAAGTAATTCTGTTCGTTGTATGTGTGGTGTTGTGGGTACAATATATTAATTGGACTCAAGTTTTTCATTGCCTAATCATTCACTAATAATTAAAGTTTGCATGGGCTCAATCAATTCAAGGCTCAATGCATCTTTGTGGGCCTCATAAAGTTTGGAAAACAATAATGGGACTAGGCTTATGGTGAGATGGGCTAATCCAAGAAAATTATGGAATTGGGCTCAGTGCTTTACATGTGATAATTAATTTTGAGGCCAATAATTTATTCCATGGCTTAATCCACTATACGTACTTGGGCCTTATTATATGGAAATCATATGGGCCAAAAGAGTAATAAGTGAGGGCTTAGAGCATATTTATGGGCCAAGTGTTAATTATGATGGTGAATCATTTAATATATTGGGCCATATTAAACTTTGAAGTATATATATCATTGTCCTCAAGTTGAAAAAGTTGTGACTTATTCACTCCAAGGCACTTCGTCCGTGAACAAGTCACGAGGGGGCATTTGTAGACAATCAAATTTTAAGCCAATCAAATAGTGACAAGTGTCAAATTCCATGTCAAAACCAATTTAATAATTTTCTATTTTATTTAGGAAATTAATCAAATTTTAATTCCTAAATTAAATAGTTAATTAATTGATTATTTAATATATATTGTTGGTCAATTAACGAATGCCACATATATATTTTTTGAAGGTCAATTAAAGAATGCCACATGTCATTTTCTTGGAGAGTAAAATAAATATTTATTTCTTTTAATAATTATTAAAGAGATAAATAAATGGAAATTCATGAATGAAGCATAGGAGGTGACTCAATCCTTCACTTGATTCCTCAATCAATCACCTCTGACATGAATGAAGCATTGATTAAGCAAGTTAGTGAGGAAGAAATTAAAGCTGCCTTATTCCAACTTCCAACA
>CACSLK010027838.1:4475213-4486008 GCA_902706635.1 Striga hermonthica | reverse complement strand
CCGGAGGCTAAACTTCTCGAACTCCCGTGCTTGGCCGTGACTCTCCGCGTGCGAGCGACGCCGTGCGGTAGCGTGTTATGGCTTATTGTGCGTGCGGTGGCCGAAGAAAGCCCTCGGCAATAGCTCGCGAACAATACCCCAACTCTCACTAAATTTTCTTAACTCTCGGAACTAGGAACTAATATGCTCAACATGTGGAGAAGATGAAAAGGGAATTCCACATCACCTTACATACATATAAAACCGAGAGGAGAGGCTAGGGAGGAACATATGGTCAATGCTTGGACACTTTTCCTTCATGCAACCAAATCTTGGAACACTTGTCAAATGCAAGTCTCTCTTGGTTCTCCATAATTCACGTGAATGTGCTAACAATGAAGAAGAAATGCTCGGTCAATTCTCTCCTCACATGCACGGCATTATGGGACAAAAAGGGGAAGGAATCTCTTGGAACCATGACTAGGAAAAGGACAATGGAGGGCACGGCTTCTAAGGACAATGTTGGGAGGAATCTTGCTGAATTTCCGCACGGCATTATGCACATGAATTGGACTTCTCCCATGCTAGACAAATATAGTGCACGGCATTGCATGAATTGGCACTCTCCATGCACGGCATTTTGGAATGCTAAAGATGATTAATTTCCATTAATCACAAATTAAGGCTTAATCATTTATTTAAGCATAATACTTAATTACCAAAATTATTCCGGACGTAAACGGTACGTCGAAAATAATTTCCGTAATTTCGACTGAAATAGCTGAAAATAATTAATTCCGAAAAATAATATCGGAACTAAAATATAATTTATACTGATAAATAGTCGGGATATTACAATGGATGCGTCGCATGGTTACCACCAAATCTCGCTGGCGCGAGAAGATTGGAAAAGGGTTAGTTTTGTGACAAGCCGAGGAACCTATTGCTATGTGGTAATGCCATTCGGTCTGAAAAATGCAGGAGCGACATATCAGAGATTGGTGGATAAATTCTTTAAGGTGAAGCTGGGGAGGAACATGAAGGTGTATGTGGACGACATGTTGGTGAAGAGCAAAGAGGAGAGCGATCACGTGAATGACCTGAAGGAAACATTCATGACCCTTCAGAAATACAGAATGAAGCTGAACACCACCAAATGCTCATTTGGGGTCAAGTCCGGGATGTTTCTGGGTTAGTCACAAAGAGGGGAATCGAGGTCAACCCGGAGAGAGTAAGGGCGGTGGTCGAGATGCAACCCCCCACAAAGGTAAAGGAGGTGCAGATCCTAACTGGTCGAATAGCGGGCCTGAGCCGCTTTATCTCGAAGGTGGCTGAGAAGAGTGGGCCCTTGTTCAGAACACTTAGGAAAAGTTCAAAGTTCCAGTGGACAGAAGAAGCCTACAAATCGTTTGAAGAATTGCAGAGGGTGTTAGTCGACCTGCCATTGTTAGCAAAGTCGGTGCATGGGGAGGATGGGATGGCCCAATTTCTGATCTATTGGTGACACAACAGTGAGTTCAGTGTTGCTACGGGAGGAAGGGATGGCCCAATTTCTGATCTATTACGTTAGTAAGGTTATGCAGGGTGCGGAGAGGAGATATTCAGAGATCGAGAAGGGTGCTTTGGCAGTGGTTGTCACCGTCAAAAAATTGAGGCCATATTTCTTGGGTCACAGGATGAGAGTGCGGACGAATATGCCATTAGGAGAAATGCTGGGCCGACCCTCTGTCTCAGGTCGACTGGTTAAGTGGGTGGTCTAATTGAGTGAATACACAATTGTTTTTGAGCCAAGGAGGGCGATCAAGGTCCAGGCGCTGGCCGACTTTTTACAAGAAGGGACAAAAGGAGAAGAGGAGTCTGAAGGAGTTTGGCAAGTGTTCGTGGATGGGTCAGTGTCAAGGGTCGAAGGCGGCCTAGGGATCGTGATCATATCGTCAAAAGGGGACAACCTTGAGTTCACGGTAAAGGTGGCGTATCGAGCATCGAATAATGAGACAGAGTATGAGGCAGTCATTAAAGGGCTTGAGTTGGACCTAGCCGGAGGAGCTCGAAAAGTACAAATACATTCAGACTCCCAATTGATGAAGTACGTAGAAGGGATGAAGTACCTGCAGAAGGAATTTGATTCTCTCAAATTGATCCAGATACCACGAGGAGAAAATGGTCGAGCGGACTTATTGTCAAAAATCGCGCAGAGCCTGGTCGAATGCAAGAGCAGAAGTGTAACCCTGTTGCATATGGAGAAGAGTGCAGTCGAGAAAGAAGTAACTAAGATAGAAGAAGTCGAGGATTGGAGAGCCCCGATAATCAAAGATTTGAAGGAAGGAGAGGTTAGGGTGATAAGGAGGTTCTTTGAGCACAGAGGGATTTTATACAAAAGATCACACGCTGGCCCGCATTTGTGATGTGTGACCAGAGAAGAAGGGCTATATGTGCTGAGGGAAACCCACGAGAGGTGCTGCAATGACCACAGCAAGGCAGGCTCCCTGGTGGCGAAAGTTGTAAATGCAGGATATTTCTGGCCGACGATGAGGGAAGATGCAAAAGCGATGGTGCGAAGGTGTTTGCAGTGCCAGAATCATGCCCGCTCATTCATCAACTGGCCGAAGCAATGACGTTGATGAGTGCTCCCATTCTATTTGCCCAATGGTGTATCGACTTGGTCGGGCCCATGCCTTAGGGAATCGGACAAAGGAAATTTTTTATCGTTACGGTTGACTACTTTACGAAGTGGGTGGAGGCCGAGCCTTTGGCAAAGATTACGGAAGAGAAGGTGATACATTTTCTATATAACAAAATATGCTGGAGGTTCGGAGTTCCGAAGGTATTGGTGTCGGACAACGGGACCCAATTCAATGGCAAGTGGATTCGGGCATGGTGTGAGGACATGAAAATCGAGCAACACTTCGCTTCAGTCGCACATCCGCAAGCCAACGGGCAGGTCGAGGTGACCAACAGGATCATACTAAACGGTCTCAAAACAAGGCTGGAGAAGGCATCGGGGGCGTGGGTGGATGAACTTACTTCGGTGCTATGGGCATACAGAACAACGCCCCGATCGACCACTGGGAAAACACCATTCAGTATGGTTTATGGAATGGAAGCTTTGTTGCCGGTGGAGGTCGAAGTTCAATCCCAGAGATCGAGTACATGTGATCGAGAGCAGAATGAAAATTTGATGATGGCAGCTCTCGATACAATCGAAGAGCTTCGAGAAAAGGCCTCAATCAGAGTGGAGGCATACAAGCAGAGGATGCGATCAACACATGATAGGAAGGTGAAGGTGCGAAGATTCCAGATGGGCGATCTGGTATGGAAAAGGGTCGATGTGTTGAAGCACGTCAGAAAATTAGAGTCGAACTGGGAAGGACCATACCTCATCGAAAAGGTCCATGCTGGAGGGGCGTACTCTCTGAAAGATGTGGAAGGAAGATTCTTAGCCAGGTCATAGAATGTGGCTAACTTGAAGAAATATTATGCCTGAATTTTCTTTTTTTTTTTCTTTCACTCATGAAAACACTCGCTGAAATCAATGTACTGAACCCCTTTTATTTGGTAATTAATGAAATGGCACATTGGAACCTCTACAAGTTATTTTCTGTCGACTTATTTTATGGCTGGAATGTCTAGATTAACCCTGATGCAAGTCATTTATAAAAATCCATCATGATTAAGGCCAAGAGGCTGGATGGTCGCATGTAACGACCACTCCCTTGGGGGTGGGCATGTGCTCGAAGATAAAAATCCATCATGATTAAGGCCAAGAGATTGGATGGTCGCATGTAACAACCACTTCTTTGAGGGTGGGAATATGCTCAAAGATAAAAATCCATCATGATTATGGCCAAGAGGCTGGATGGTCCCATATAACGACCACTCTTTTGTGGGTGGGCATGTGCTAGAAGATAAAAATCCATCATGATTAAGGCCAAGAGGCTGGATGGTCGCATGTAATGACCACTCCCTTGAGGGTGGGCATGTGTTCAAAAATAAAAATCCATCATGATTAAGGCCAAGAGGCTGGATGGTCGCATGTAACGACCACTCCCTTTAGGATGGGCATGTGCTCGAAGATAAAAATCCATCATGATTACGGCCAAGAGGCTGGATGGTCACATGTAACGACCACTCCTTTGAGGATGGGCATGTGCTCGAAGATAAAAATCCATCATGATTAAGGCCAAGAGGCCGGATGGTCGCATGTAACGACCACTCCCTTGAGAATGGGCATGTGTTCAAAATTAAAAATCCATCATGAGTAAGGCCAATAGGCTGGATGGTCACATGTAACAACCACTCCCTTGAGGGTAGGCATGTGTTCAACGTTTACAGATACATGGATAGATACAAGTTGAAAGATGGAAAGTATGCCAATCGCATACGCGTTCACTCAAGTTACCCAGTTAAATAGTTATACAAGTGTATCAAATCAGGTCATCACAAGCATCATCAAAGATAGAGATAAATTAAACAAAACATTTCCATTTCACAACCATGAAGTGTTCGGACATTACAAAAGTCATCAAAATACACAACTAAAGTCTAGAAGAAACACAATGCAAGCTACTCTAGGGAGGAGGAACGGCAGTGGATTCAGCGTTGCTTGAACTCGCATTTGGATCAGGTGCATGGTCGGTACCTGAGGTCGAGTCACATGCCTCATTCAATGGTCGTCGCCTAATGGACTCAGCTGTTGCGACCAACATGGAAGTTAGAGGAGTTACGCCATCGGCAGGGCAAATGTTTTCTTAAGCGTATCCGATTGAGCCAAGGTTTTTTCGAGCAGTCCTGACCACCATTCATGCTCGAGTGGCAAGTTGGGGTCACCATGGAAGCTTGAGAGAACCTTGGGAAAGGCATCCCAGATAACACCCGGATCGAGCTGCTCGAAGTCATCTTCAGCAACCTGCTCACTCGCCTTCTGCAGGGCAAACTGAAAGCAGTCTACCCCGAAGTCCTGGACCTCCTTCAAATATTGTCGCGACTGCGTGAAGTCAGCCACCACTTGCTCGCAAAATCTCGGAGGAAGAGCTGTCCCGTCGTTGTGGCCCACATCATTTGCCTAGCTCGAAGGGCCGTGGCATTAGCGTACATTTGTTTATCGTGATCATGGGCAGCTCTTTCCTTGGCCAGCGTGGCTTCAAACTCGGCTCGCGCAGCCTCCGATTTTGCCTGAGCCGCTTCTGCCTCAGCTCGAGCTGCCCGCTCCTGCTCGTGCGCCGTTTTCCTCACCTTAAGGGCGGTCTCCTTCTCTGCCACCGCTGCCTCCTTCACAGCGAGGGCAGCATCATTATCCGCGAGAGCTTTATCCTTTTTGGTGAGCTCTTCGCTAAGGGAGTTAACCTTAGTGTCGAGCTCAACTTTCTGCTCTGTTTGCGTCTCGCGGAGCTTGGCATTATGCTGCAGGAAGGTTGAATTCTTATCCTGCAGAAAGCCAATGGTGCCCTCGAGGCTCTTTATCGACTTCCCCGAGCTGTCTCGAGCCTCCTTAGCCTGAGGCAAGAATTGGACCAAGCCCTATAATTGAGGAATGTAAAAGATTTCAATCCACGTGTTGAAACAGGAGGTAGGAAGAGATCGATGCAAATATAAGATAAGTAATACCTGGGCAAGCCATTGCACGAGTTAGTCGCCAACTTCGGGCAGTGTGACGCTGGCCTTTTTGCGGTCGTCCTCGAGGAGGGCACCCTCGAGGCGCTCGGCCACTTCATTCACGGAGGTCGACAAAAGGGAGGTCGATTTTGGGGCCAGCGGGTCAGGCTAGAGATGGCCAATACGCCTTCGTTTTCAGACCACCTCGCTTTGGTCGGTACGAGAGCGCTTCCCCAGGGTAAGCTCGTGCCCCACATCATCTTGACTAATAGACTCGACTAGAGCTTTGGTCGAGTCGGTGAAAGTATTCTGGGAAGATTGTTGGTCGAAGGGAGGCTTTTCTTGAGTCTTGGTTTTGGACGAGGCATTGGGTTCGGAGGATTTATTGGTGGTTTTGGATTGAATGTTATCTTTGGGATTGGGGGCGCTATGGTCGGTCTTCTGTGAGCAGTCGTCTGTTTTGTGCTGGCGGTCAGTGGTTTTTTGGCAGTTTTCAGGTCTGTGTTGGCGGTCGACAGTTATTGGCGATCATCGATCTTAGAGGAGGTCGAGATCGAAGTCTTTGTGGTCGACAAAACAGTGGATTTATGCTGGAGGTTCTTCTCGGGAGGTGTTGGGTGGATTGCGTCCTTGTGGTGGTGGTTAATGCTGCTGCTGTTGTTGCTGCTGGCGTGGTTGTTCCTTCTGCGGTGGTGGTGGAGGCAAAGGAGCCTCTCGCGGAGGCGATTGTTGCTGCAGCTCTGGTCGAGGCCCGCTAGAAGTGGCCGATCCCTCGGCTTTGTCACCGGTCGAGCCAAAGGTAGCCCTTGACTTTTTCTTCAGAGGAGTCTTGCTCGGGGGAATGTTGAAACTGGGCACCTCTGCAGGAAAATAACAAGAAGATTATAATCAACATTAACAGAGGAGGATTAAAGCAAAAACAGAGGGGCGCAGAAACATCTAAGTAATCTGGTCAAAGATTACCTGGGTCATTCTCGATCCGAATAAGATCGAGGATCTCATCACTGGGAGGAGGACATGTCTTGTGGGTGAGAAGACCACAGTGGTGGAGAAGGTTTTTGTCCTTAAGAAGTTTTTCAGACGCAACATACTTGGAATTCCAAGTGTGGACCCGTTGGTCGAAAAGAGAGTTTGAAGGAGGGGCCGAAGCCGCCTCTTGAGAAACCTCCTTGACCCAAGGGATAGAAGGCCAAGGGAAAGGGGCGTCAGGCCGAACAAAAATTAATTTATCACTCCACTTAGGAAGATTGGAGGGAATGTCATTAATAAAGTGGGCGCCGTTGAGCCTCTTCAAATAAAGGCTCCGGCTTTGTTTGGAAGAGGCGTAGCAGTAGTGGAAGAAAGCCAAGTCGAATCGACCTAGACGGATGTGACAGAGGATGATGAAGGTGGTCATGAAATGGATGGCATTTGGAGGAAGTTGATGTAGGGGAAGCGAGAACCACTCGCAAATGCGAAGTATCTCAGGGTTCAGAGAAAAACGGAGGCCTAGCTTGAATTGAATCTCGAAGAAGGTATATCAGTTGCTGGGAGGATGGTCATATTTGTTGGATGGAGAAGAGCTATAAAAGACCCAGCCAATAGGTCGGCCGATTTTCGAGGGGCTTAGCCAATCACTAGAGAGAGAGAGAATATTGGCGCTTGGAGAAGGTCTTAGAAGACCCTTTGGTCGAGGATTTTTTGGGAGGAGAGTTAGAGGTGACAGGTTGAGAAGAAGGAGGAGAAATAGTCGAAGAAGCGGGAAAAGTGGGTTGAGAAGAAAGGACCTCGTCCTCCTCTGGCTCGTCCAGTGAGCCAAAAGCAGGTCGACGATGGCAGAGAGGAATGTTATCCATGGTATCCCCGGAGTTGGGCGAAGAAACGCGGGCTGTAAAAACACGGGTAAGAACGGTCTTGCTGGGGTGAAGAATCGAGAGAGGAACAGCATCTAGTGCAGAAGGTAATATTTGAAATGAACCGGAGGAAGTGGTCGAAGAAAGAGATAGAGGCGCAAGATCTGAAAAAAGGAAAATAAGAACAAAATTAAAAAAGAGGAAATATTTTCGAAGAAAGACGAAACTCCAGAAAATTAGGGTTCTACAAGGGGGTTGATTGCAAAAAAAATAAAGAGGGAGAACAAGAATTTTTGGAGATTTTTGAGGAAGGAAGCAAAATTCACAGTGATTAGCAGTCAAGCAGGAGCACCCAACACACAAATTCAAAACACTCAATCTGCAAACTTCAAATATCCAATTCAAGAAATTCAAAACACAAGATCTCAGATACATGAAATGTAAAATCAGGCGAGGAGCAACTTACTCATAATTGCAGATGAGAGAATGGGGAAAGCTCGAGGATCACAAAAGGAAGCACCGGAAAAAGTTAAGATTTTTGCAGAGAGATATCAGAGCATAAGGAGTTCGAAAACGGCAAAGGTGAAAAACTCTAAAATTTCGCTAAGTGTTGGATTTATACCTTGGAAAGTTAAAGGGTTGAAAGATGAGGACCGTCGGATTAAAGCTAGATCTTACGGTGGAGAGCATTAACTAACACGGTACTCAAAATAGGCGCGTTATGCGAGGAGGCGCAATAAATAAAGTGTCTGACAGGCATGACGGATGGGACATGCGGCAGAAGAGCAGGTGCGGTAAAAAGGACGCGTGGCAGGCAACTTTGTGGCTGGCAATTAAGGAGGAACTAATTGAAAAAAATGAGCGGAAAAACCATCAGATGGTCGATATCTGACATCATGCCATCCAGGAGAGCGATTAACACAAATTCACTCTTAAATCGAGTCATCCAGACTCGACCAGAGTGGGGGGGACAAGATGATATGAGATATTATACGCACAAGGCTAAACCAGTCTGCCAAACCGGTAGAGGAGGTTGTACTGAAAAGGAGCCGAGTTAAGGGGCAGGAAGATCGACCAATCCATAACTCGACCAGACAAGCGATCGAGCAATTTAGTCGACCTCTAACAGGTCGACCACTTCGAGGACTTAACACTAGTCATAGGCGTGTGAAAGAGCCTTTAACGGAATTTCAAGAGAATATTCCTCCCATGTGCAGGAGGACACGTGTCGAAAGCGCGTTGATGGATAGCGATAACCACCTCTGACAGCTTACCCCATGTGCAGGAGGACACGCGTCCAAAGAGTATTGGTGCAGGCGATAGTGGCGACGGCTACCTCTGACACATGCGTATTGTGTGTACGGACGAGCAGTTAGGGCAGACAGCTCACCAAATCCGGGCAGCCCTAGGTCAGGTATCTCACCTCTATATAAAGGGGGTGAGCCTTTCTTCTTCAACATGATCATTCTATTACTCACTCTTGAGAATTGATGGAACAAACACTGACTAAAGCTTCAGAGGCTCTTCACCGGAAAACCCCTCCGGTCTGAGAGTTCTTTGTCGGTGCACGACGTTCAACCTGCGAGAAAGAAGGCGATTATTCAAATTCCAGCCAGTTGAGAAGTTTTGTGTTACCACACTCCAAGTTGAGAAGAATGATCTAGAGAAGATTCAACTCAAAAGACTCCTAGAAGACTCCTTTTCTTGCTGCCCAAGTCGCCCCTGCGCACTTCCCCTGGCTGGACTGTGCCCGCAGGCGCGTGCTGCCTGTGCGCGCTGTTGCCCTATGATGAAGGATCGTGTGTTTTGTTCCACTCGCTTGCCTCGAACAATGCGTCGCCACGGTCTTGCTCTCAACGATAGGTGTGATCGACTCGGTTATTAGCCTAACTCTCTCGCGGTACTTAAGTTCACTTGGTAATTAGCCTCGCTCCTTCAATTTTGAAATAGCTCGGGTCTTAGCCTCACTAATACGATTGCATGATCGAACTCTCACGAATCCTAACACACGGTTTGAACAAACATTCTTTTCTATTCAACTCATCAATTCTCGACATTTAAAAGCAATTAGGGAACACCCCTATTTATGGATCCTAATTATGTCTAATCCAAATCTACCTAGGGAACTAATTAAGCAATAAAATATTAAATCCTAAGGCAAGTAAATATCCTAACATCTTCTACTACCATAAAATCCTAAATGTACTAGATCTCCTAATTACTTGACTTGCACTCCAATACTCTTGCTTGCTCCCCACTCCAAGTCTGCCGCCCCAAGCCCTAGCCTCCCTCTTCCGCGCACCGCCTGTCAGTCCTCGTCGCACGAGGTATCGCTCGCGCACGCCTCCTACACGTCCCATGCATTGCGCCATTCCTATTCCTTGTAGGACCATGCTTCGAGCCTATATCCACTTTGCCTATTACTACTATGAATATGCTCCCAGTTATGTTGCCTGATATTCCGAGGATTACTCCCGTCACCGATCATTCACGCGCATTCCGGCACTCAACTGCTTTTCCTATTCTTGTGGGGTTTAGTATTCGCGCCTTGCCTATTCCTATGAGGATTAGGCTTATGACCTTGGTGTTGACTTGTGCCTCGCGCGTGTTACCTTGCGCCTCGCGCTCATCGCCTAGCGCGCCCAATGCCCGCGCATCGCCCATCGCCCGATGTGCGCCCGTCCATCCGCAGCAACCTCCCTCTCGCGCCATCCACCCAACAACCTCCCCCTGCGCGCCACTTCGCCTAACCTCCAAGCGCCATGCGCGTCTACGCCAATGCGCGTGTGCACGCCCTTCTTGAATGCGCCCTTTTCTTGCGCCCGAACGTCATATTCCTATGGACCATCTTCTCGGGTGCCTTCACGTACCTCCATGCGCGACCTTGAATACGAGCTCGTACCCGTCTTTTAGGCCATGCGTGCATCATTTTTGCCCTATTTTCAGCCTCCTCGGGTCGTCTCCGCTCTTGGACCTTCTTGTCGCAGGGGTCCAAAACCCACTTCTTTATCATTCCCGTCCCCTTTGAGAATGTCCTTGTCCTCAAGGACTCATCCTCGACAATCCAAACCTCGGGCACCTCTTCGATCTCAACCACTTCGACCATCATGTGCATCTCCTCGCCAAGGCCCTCTTAGACCATGACTACCTCGATCTCGACGTCCTCGACGTCAAAGTGCGACACCTCTTGTTCGCTCCTATCAACCTCAACGAATGACTCCTCCTTGACTTCGACCACTTCGGCTCCTTTGGCCTCGATCTCGATGTGAGCCACTTCCTCGTCCATGAACACGTCGCCGAATGAAGGTGGATCCTCGGACTCGACTCGCTCGAACACGAACTCGGTGACCTTGTCTTCAACATAGCTTGGTAGATCTAACTGTTAGAGTAGT